>JAPDEO010000070.1:0-204468 GCA_027569155.1 Aspergillus haitiensis | reverse complement strand
ACCCTAACCCTAACCCTAACCCTAACCCTAACCCTAACCCTAACCCTAACCCTAACCCTAACCCTAACCCTAACCCTAACCCTAACCCTAACCCTAACCCTAACCCTAATTATATAGTATATTAATTATCTCTTAAGTATCCTATATTACACCCCCATCCAGCTATATTATAGAAGTGGTCTGCCTACAGGCTGCAGTCATTACTAGAGACTTCAGTATCAAGATAGGCAAGCATGAGGCCCAATACTGGTAGAATTAATACTATATCTGTACTACTACTGGTTAAAGCTTTAATTATAAGCTATATTATTGCTATAAGTTAGAAAGTATAAAGATATAGAAGTAAATGAATTAGATCTACTGCTATATTATCTACATACTATTTATAGTCTACTTTAACTACAGGATGCCTCAAGCCATCTACCTTAATTAGGAAAAGGGCCAAATTTATAAGTACTAGGGGAGCTTGATTCCTATAATAATATAGATACTCTATAGCTTATAAGTATTAAGAATTCAAGCTATATGGCAAGAATACATAATAGAGCATATAATCTAGTTATAGATTATTAAGTAAGATACTTCTTATAAAAGATACATTCTTACCTATTCTATATATCTTAATAATAAATAATCTATGGCTGACTTCCTTAATCAAGTAATTAAGCAGGGAGATAAAAGTAAGCTCTTTTAGGTCTTTTATTGGCTATACTAGAGATATCTTTCATTAGAGGGTAATTAATAGGATTAGTAATTATTTAGTTTTAATTTTAAAAATAAAAATTTAATAACTAACTCTAATTTTAATTTTATTATTACTTTAATTACTATTTTTATTATTATTTTAATTATTATTCTATTTTAATATCTTTTATTATATTTTTTTAATTTTTATTATTTTTATCATTTTAACTTTTTTTTTATATCTATTATTTTTAATTATTTAATATTAAATATTTCTAATTTTTAATGTTTGTTATTTCTACTTTTTAATATTTAATATTTTTTATTTTTATTATAAAATCCTCCTACTGGACTTTACACTGGGCCTGCTTTAGGGGGTACTTTAGGGGGTGCTTAGAGGGATGTTTAGCTTAGAGCCTGCCTAGAGGCCTCCCTAGAGGCCTCTCTAAGGTATTAATGCCTTAAATATTAGGTGTAAATACAGCCTAATCAGGTTTAAATCTCCTGCTAACCAGGCCTTGGCATACCCCAATAAAACCCTTTTAAAATTTTTTATTAACTTTAATCTATGATAATATCATTATTTTAAAAGATATAATCTTTATTTTAAAAACTATAAATGATCAGTCTTTGATCTATAACTTCTGTAAATTTGAAAGAGATAGAATATGATATAGATACATCACTAAGAGTTAGAAAGTTGGTACATTGAGGGTCTAGAGTAGGTTAGATTAACCAATCAGCATTCATTATTATTAAAACCCTTTATGCATTGGTGGCTTAATGGGGGGACGCTATTGGGTTAGAGATTTAATAAGATAATTTAAAGATTTATCTAATATAAATAAAAGAATACTATTATAGAATTTATTAAGAGAGAGAATATATATAATAATTATTCTATTAATTTAATAAATTTATTAGTTCTTAAAGACTTTCTAGCCTTAAAGAAGGGGATAGCTAAATAATAGAAATAATATTATAGTAATAATATCTATTTTAAATATAAAAAAAGCAGTCATTTATAAAGGAATTATAAATAAAAGAAGGAAGTAGAGAAATTAAAAAATAAAAAAGATTATTAAATATAAAAATATTAATAATTACTTTATAGAAAGTCTCTATTATTAATAAAATTAATATCTTTAATACTTTTAAATTATTAAAAGATATAAGGAAGGAGGTAAATAAAATATTCTCTTTTAAAAATTATATTTATAGATATCTCTATACTCTAGGGGATTAAATAACCTACTATAAAGAGAAGTTAAAAATAAATTAAATAATTAAAGTAAAGATTTTAATTAATTTAGAGATAACTTATTATTTTATTATATAGTAAATTATAAATAAAAATAATAAAGGAGCCTTAATATATTAAGAATAAAATATTTTATATAAAGCTACTAAATAATAAATATATAGAAATATAAAAATAGGTAGTAATATCTTTATAAATAGATAAATAGATAGATTTTATTTACCCTTAAATATTAGAAATAGATGGTTATAATCTAATTCTAGAATAGGATTAATTAGAACATATAAATCTATATATTAGTTAAAAGATATTTTAAATAAAAATTAAGAATTTATAGAAAGGATATACTTATATAATATATTTTATAGATATTTAATAATAAATTAGAGGAGTACTAAATTAATTAAGCCTAATATTAATAAAGTAAATTTATAAAATTATTTAAAAATAAAGAAGGAAGGTACTCCTCTATATTATTTATTTATTAATAAAGAAAAAGAGTAAGGTAATCTATTAAATAGTCTAGATAATATTAAATAATTTTAAGAATATATTTTAAAAAGAACTATCTCTAATATTCTCATCTAAGAGGAGAATAATTTATATAATTAATATAAATAGAAGTATATCTATTAATATTTTATTCTATCTATTATTAAAGAAAAAAATAGATGAATTACAAGTTTAATTAATAGAATTATTAAAGAAAAATATTATTTAATTATTATTAAATATATAGGGCTTTCTAGTAATATTTATAAGAAAATTAAAGAGTAAGTAGTAAATATATATTAATTATTAAATTCTAAATAAAGTTATAGTTAAAAATAGATATCTACTCTTAAGAATATAAAATTTAATTAATCTTATTAGAAAAGTTAAATATTTATTTAAAATTAATCTTTTAATAAGATACTAGTAAGTTTATATAGAATTCTTATTAATAGAGAAGATAGTCTTTAATACTATATTTAGAAAATTTAAATACTTAATTATATTATTTAAACTATATAATACCCCAGTTATATTTTAAATATTAATAAATAAGATTCTTTTATTATTCTTATTTAAATTCTATCTAGTATATTTTAATAATATTTTTATTTTTTTAAAGATACTTAAGGAGCATAAAAGACACATTAAAAAAGTATTAGAAATATTAAGATATAAAAAGTTATATATAAAAGACTCTAAATATATATTTATTATTAATAAACTGGAGTTCTATAGCTATATTATTAGAGATGGAAAGATTAGGCTAATTCTAGTAAAATTTAAAATTATTTAAAACTAGCTCTAGTTAAAAAATATATATAAGATCTAATAATTTCTAGAATTAATAATATACTATTAAAGATATATTTAGAGATTTATAGATATTATTACTTTAATATATAAGCTATTTAAAAAAATAGATAAGATATTATAAAAGAAAAAATACTAGATAATTATATAGATAATTATTTATAAATAAATCTTTTAAAAATTAAAATATATACTTATTAATACTCTAATACTGTTTATTATAAATCTCTATAAATAATTCTAGATTAAAATAGATATATTTAAATAGATTATAAATATAGTACTGCTTTAGAAGGGACCTAATATCTTATAATATTTAATAGCTTTTAATAAAAGAAAGCTAAATATAATAGAAAGAAATTATTTTATTTAAAAAAAGGAATTCTTAGTAATAAAGAAGAGTCTCTAAGTTTAGAGATACTATATTAAAAATAGAATAAGAATAATAATTATTATAAATTATAAAAGTTTAAAATATCTAGTTACTATATAGATGTATTCTAAATAAATAATTTAATAAATAGATAAATTCTAGATATATAATCTGAATATATAGTATTAAAAAAGAAAGAAAGTTATAATTCTAGATATAATTAATAGATATCTTAATCTAATAAAAAATAAATTAAAGAATAAAGTTAAAGAAGAGAATTTAATAATATATATATAATATAAATGACTGGAAGTATCTTTTAAAGTATTAGAGAGAAATATAGAAAAGAAGTAACTTCTAATTATAATAATATTTCTTATAAAGAGAATATTATCTAAAAATAAGAAGTTAATATAAATAATTAAATAAATAAGATTTAAATACTAGATTAAATACTCTATACTATAATTAAATAAGGAGATAATAAAATTTAATTAATTAATATAAAAGGAAGAAGATAAGTAAGGGGATACTCTCTATTTTAAAATATTTTTTTAAAAAGATTTTATAAGGAAAATATATAAGTTATATAGATATTTTAAATATTTAAAATTTATAGATATTATTAATATAAGAGTATAATAGTCTAATATATAAAAGAATATTTAAAAAGTTATAAATAAATATCTAAACTACTAAATTTTATAAAGTTTAAAAAAAATATTTAAAAGGGAGAAATAACATTATTAGATAAATTTAAAAATTAAATCTTTTAAAAGATGGGAAATTAACCTAATTAAATATTTATTAATAATATTTAATAAAAATAGATAGATTATAACTGCTATAAATTATATTACTAAATAAATAATAGTAAAGGTAATTCTAGATACTACTAATAAAATAGTTATAAAATTCCTATATAAGAAAATATTTATTAATTATAGAGTAATAAAGGAGTTCCTATTAAATAATAATTTAAATATTCTATTATAAATTGTCTAATATTATATATAATTATTATAAATAAAATATTAGATTATAATACTATATTACTTTAAAATAAATAGGAAGATTAAATATCTTAATAATATTATAGAGATAATATTTATAAAACTTCTATTAAAGAAATTTATAAGATTATAGAATAAATATCTATTATAAGCTATCTTTATAGTCTAAATCTAAATATATAATATTTTAAAGATTAATCTATTTAAATTCTTTTATAGAATCTCTTTATAACTTCTAGAGGATCTAATAAAAGATATAAAAGATTTAGATAAAGAATAAATTATATATATAATATATATATAAATTCTAGCTAATAAGTAATTACTAAATTATACTATTAAATAATAATAAATCTATAATAATCTCATTAAGGAATATAGATTTAAAAAAGATGATTAGATACTAGTATAGAATAAATTATTAAAGAAATTTTAAAATAAATAATTTAAATTATATAAGATATTAAAAGTATACCCTCTAAAAATATATATTATTAAAGAACTGAATAGAAGAGTTATATAAAATCTAATTAATAAATAAAAACTTATTAAAGTTAATATTATTAATCTTAAGAAACTATAGATATTAACAGTTCTAAATTAATATTTATAAAAGACTAGATTAATAATTTATTAGTTAGAAGAGATTTAATAAATTTTAAAAGTTATTAAATTAGATCCTCCCCCCTATTTAGATCTATTTATAATAATTAAGAAGGAATAAAAGAAGCATGAATATATAGAAGTATATTTAAAATAAATAAGAGAGGAGTTAATTATAAAAAAAATATTTAAAAAAAGAATAAATAAATCTATAATAATTAAGTAGACTATTAGACAAGGCAGCTATCTAATATAAAGTATAGAGAAATTATTAAAGAGTAATTAATTATTAAATAATTTAATTACTTTAAATAATAAGTTAATAGAGAAATTATTAAATAATAAAAATAAATTAAGTTTAATTAATTAAGAGAATGCCTAAAGCCCTAAATAAAAAAAGTTATTTTTTATAGTAATTTTAATTTATTAAAAGTAAATAAAGTAGAATAGAAATTATTATATATTAAGATTATTAATTATAGAAATAAATAAGATTATTAATTATAGAAATAAATAAAATTATAAAGAATAATTAATTATTATTACTATTATTATTTTTATTATTATTTTTATTACTACCTCCCTTATTATTATTATTATTATTATTATTATTATTCCTATCTCTATCATTATTTCTACTATTTTTACTATCTTTATTACTACTATTATTATTATTTCTATCTCTAATATTTAAATTACCAGTATTAAGATCCTTACTCTTATTCTTATTAGAGTTATTCTAAGGAGATGAATTAGCTAGAATTAATAGAAAAGAAAAGAGGGAAGATATAAATAAAAGTAGATCTAAAATTTAAAAAGATTATCTTAACTAGCTAGAAGATATAATTATTATCTATTAAAAAGCTATATATAGTAAGTTTTATATTAGTAATTAATATAAAATAGAATAGATTAATATAAGTAGTCTATAAGTAAATAAGGTTTAGTTAAATTATTAATAAGATAGACTACTAAATTTTATTATTATTAAAATTAAAGTAAGAAGTATAATAAGCTGATTTAATACTTATAAAATTAAAAATTATAGAAATTATATTAAGAATTATATTTATATTTAATTTAATAATAGTAGAAATCTTTACAGACTTGAGAGAAGAATTTAATACTATTTTAAATATTAAAGTAGTAATTTAGAGATTAAAAATAATATTATAGAGGCTATTAAAAATAATAATATTATTATAAATAGTTAGTTAAGCATAAAGAGAGGATAAAAAGTAATTTATAAATTATAAATAGATAGTTAAATAGATAAGTTAATAATTATATAAAAAATATATTTATTAATTTTTTTATTAAAGAGATAATTTATATAGATATTACTCTATAGAAAATAATTATTAAATTTAAAATATATTATATAGTTAATAAAAATACTATTTATCTAATAGAACTGGTAAGCTATATCTATAATAATATTTTAATATTAAAGAATTAAATTTAACTATTAGATTAAATTCTTAGAATGCTTAATATTAGAAGTACTATTTAAATAGAAATACTAATTATAATTATAGATAATTTTAAGAATATAAATATATAATATCTCTAGCTTTAAAAATTTAACTCTAAATTAATTAATAATAACTATAATATAAATCTCTATATTTAAAATAGGCTTACTATTATTAACTACTTAATCTAAATTAGAGATAGAATCTTTAGTAGTATTTAAATTAGAGCTGCTTAAATAAGTTGTAACTATTATAGAGAATATTAAGAATAAAAAGAATAAAAAAGATAAAAAGAAAGAGGAAGAGAAAGAGAATATTAAAATAAAGAAAAATAATAAGTAAGAAGTAAAAAGTATAGATAAAGAGCTAGATAATTATTTAAAAAATAAAGAAATAATACTTTATAATATATAAATATACTAATAAGAAATATACTTTAGTAATTAATTAAAGGAGATATTATAAAGTTAAGGTTATTATTATATTATAATAATTATAATAAATAGTATAAGAAAGATAAATAGATAAATAATTACTTTTAAAGTTATTTAATATAACTAAAAGTCCTATATAAATGCTGGGGTAGTATTTAACTTAAGTAAAAAAGAATATAATTATTAAAATTAAATAAATATTAGAATAGACTAGCAGCTATAAATAAATAATATTAAGATAATAGTTATATTAGTATTAATATTAAATAATATAGAACTAGTAGTATAGATATTTATTAAAAATAAATATAATATGAAGAGATTATTTAAATATTTAATAGAAAAAAAATTCTATAATTAGCTAAAGAATTAGTATATAAGCCCCTAATTATCTATAGAAAGATAAATAATTAGTAAGATAGAATTAAATAGGGGAGTAGGAGCTTTAAGAATTATTTAATAAGTTTTTAAGTATTACTTTTTAACTATTTTATAAGTTCTATTATACTAATAATAATATTATATTATTAATTTAAATTTAATTAATTTAAAATTAATACTAGATATTAATAATTATTTAATAAATCTATTATAAAAATTTCAGCTGCTTTAGATATATATAATAAAAATATTAATAATTTAAATTAATTTAATTATATATAAATTTTAAAATAATAATATAAAAATCTAACTAATTAAAAGTTAATTCTTTTTATATTTTAAATTAAAGATATATATTATTAATCAACCTCTATTAAATAAAATAATAATATAAAAATTTAATTAATTAGAAGCTAATTCTTTCTATACTTTAAATTAAAAATATATATTATTAATTAATCTCTATTAAATAATATTATTATTATACTTTATATTATCTTATTTTTATACTATTTAGATAATCTAACTAGTCTAATTATATTTAAATTAATATTATAATTTTAAATAATACTCTAGTTTAATAGATTAGATTTTATATTAATATTAAGTATAAATAATTACTTATAAACTAGTAATTTTAATAAATAGCTGGCTCTCTATTATAAATAAGTTTAAAAAAATCAGTTAAAAATCATCTTATCTTTAAAATAATAGATAAAAAAATAAGAATATAATTTATAAATCTCTTTATCTAATCTCTCTATAAAAATAAAATATAAATCCTAATAATAATACTATATTACTAATTTAAATTTAATTAATTTAAAATTAATATTAAATACTGATAATTATTTAATAAATCTATTATAAAAATTTCAGCTGCTCTAGATATATATAGTAAGAATATTAATAATTTAAATTAATTTAATTATATATAAACTCTAGAATAATAATATAAAAATTTAATTAATTAGAAGCTAATTCTTTCTATATTTTAAATTAAAGATATATATTATCAGCTAACCCCTATTAAATAGACTAGAAAAATTAGTAAAAATATTATAAAAAATATATATTTATATAAATAAAAATTTTTTTTTAAATTATTTTTTATTAAAAAATACTAATTGGGCTTAGCATTAATAATTTTTAAATAAAAAATAATTTATAATTTTTTAATATTTAAACTACTCTAGCAACCCCAAACCTTTATAGAATTCTTTTATAAAAACTATATTAAGATGCTAGAATTTTTCTCTTTTTAATAATATAGGAATATCTATAATTAATCTATATTAAATAGTGAGTGTGAATATATAAAATATTTAATAAAATTTTATTATTTTATTTTTATAACCCCTAATTTTATAATCCTAATTTTATAATTTTAATTTTTAAAAATTATTTTAACTTTTAAATATAATTTTTATTTTTTATTTTTTTTTATCTCTATATTATATATATTTATATTTATTTAAATTATAATTTATATTCTATAATATATATTTATTATTTATAATATTATAATTTTTATTTATTTATTTTATTAACTTTCTATTTTATTTATACTTTATTATTAATTTTATTATTTATTAAATTATAAACTACTATATTAATTATACTTTTAATTTAATTCATCTTCTAAGTATTCTTTTAATATTCTTTTAATTATTATTTTAATTATAATCTTAATTTTAATTCTATTAGTCTTCTAACTTTTATTTTTATACTTTTAAACTAATATTTTAACTATAATTTTAAGTTTATTATTCTTATTATTTTAATTTTATTATCTTTATACTTCTAATTTTATTATCTTTATAATTTTAATTTTATTATCTTTATAATTCTAACTTTATTAATATTTTAACTCTAACTTTATACTTTTTATTTTATAATTCTTATTTTATAATTATAATATTTAATTTTTTTTTTATAATTTTAATACTTAATTTTTATATTATTACTCTAATTCTTATATTATTACTCTAATTTTTATATTATTTATTCTTTTAATTATTATAATTTTTTATTTTAATTTCTACTTTACTTATAAGTTTATTTATTACTCTTTTAATAATCTAATTATTAATTTTAATTATTATTATATTTATTTATATTATATTCATTTATATTATAGTAGTCTTATTAATATAATAATAAAAATAAGTTTAATATAGCTGTAGAACCTCTCTAAATAAAATATTTTTATAATTATATATAGTAAATATTCCTCTAAGCCTGGCTCTAGAGAGTCTAGTTAATTTAAGATCTTTATAGAAATAGATAATAAGACTATATTAATTCCTTATATTAAAAGAATATATAGAAATAATGACTGTTTTAATTAGTCTTTAAGAAGAAAAAAAATATTAATATTAAAGTTCTTCCTCTTTTATAAAGTTATCTACTTACTATTAAAGTATAAGAGTGAACTGAAGTTAATTACTGATTTAAAATATAATTTTATATCTTACTCTAAATATATAATCTTTAAGTTCTTATTAAATATAATAAGGTATTCAGATAGTCCATTCTATAGTGGAGATTTAAATAAGATTTTAAGTAGATAATAGTAGAATATTCTCTATTATTTATTAAGAGTTGGAAGATTATGTAAAATTTAATACTTTTTAAAATCTATAATTAATTTTAAATTTATTAGTAGAGTATTTAGTCTAACCTAGTCTAGAATTGGAGCTTATTAAAAGAACTTTTTATATTATTAATATAGTTTATCAACTTATAAAATAGCCATGATAGATGTATTATTCAACCTTAATTATATATTTTAAAAGATGAATTAAGGTGGGATCTTATTAGGGGATAGAGTAGAATAATTAAAGATTAGAAGTTAACTCTTCTAGTAGATAGATAGATAGTATTATATATAATTTAAAATAGATGCCTAAGATAATTTAATTAATAGAAAAATTAGAATTATTTACTTCTCTAACTCATATTTATTTAAATTAGAGTATAATAGATTTAAGCCTTTATCCAGTTACTTCTCTAATCTATATTTATCTATATTAGAGTATAATAGATTAAATCTTTATTCTAGAATTATTTACTCTCCTGACTTATATTTATTAAAGTTAAAATATAATAAATTTACATTAAAATAAAATCTATATATATAATCTCTAACCTCTTCTAGTCCTTTATAGTAGTATCCTTACTCTATTATTAAAGAATATAGCCACTATTATTATCTTTCTTATTATCTTTATTAGAACTCTCTAGTTCAAACTCTAAGTTACTATTATCTTCTTTCTTATTCTTATTAGTCTATTAATAAAGAGGTTAGCTAGTCTCTCTAAAGATTATTAAAAATAATCTTATCTCTAAGACTTAAGCCCTTATATACTTAATCCTAACCCTTTTAATAATCTTTATAATACTCCTGACTGAGGCCTACTTCTACTTTTAATTATCTAGAATTAAGATCTGGGGGGGCTTATTGGCAGTTAGACTCTAATAGTCAGATATATATAAGAAGAGATGCTTTTAATCTAAAAAGTAATTAATCTTCTACTTTATTAACTATTAAATCACCTTTTTCTTTACTATATTAACTATCTTATTGGCTGTCCCCCCCATCTTCTAGTCCCTATTATTATTAGTAGCACTTACTACAGCTGTACTAGTAGCCACTATCTAGATATAGATGGTGTCATGCAGCTGTACTGTAATCTATAGTAGGACCTTAATAGTATTATTTACTTTAATATATTTATTAAATATTTAATTCTAGAATAGGATCTAGATATATTACTCCTACTATTAATTTAGATAATAGATCCAGCTAATTATCTATATAAGTATATTTATATTAAGGGTGGGCTCTAGAATAATAATTTATAAATATTTAATATAGAGATTTAGGCTAGTTATACTATAGTTGAAGGTGATTAAAAGAATCTAATAATACTTATTAGTAGAAATAAAGTGATTAGTGGTATAAGTATGCTTATTAGATAATATAAATAAGTGGATTATAATAAAGGATAAACTGATTATATTAAAGAATATCTTAACTAGTCAGAGAACTATTAGTTAATAATAAAAGAGAATAAATTAGAGGGGCTAAATTATAATTAAAATATTAAGGGCCCCCTTATTTTAGAAAATATAGAAAAGGTAATAGAGTTTTATATAGTCTATAGCTAGATAGCTAGCCTCTATAATATAGTTTAGGGGCATGGGCACTGTTAAATCTATAGTTATATTAATATAGAATAAGAAGAATCTATAATCTTCCTATTTAATATAATAGTTGAACTGGGCTATCATACTATAGTAGGCACCAGTCTGATATATAAATAAATCTAAATGAGGAGAAAAGAAGAGGTAGCAGAGTTAGTATAGGATATATTAATCTAAATAAGACTAGTAGCTGCTCCCCCTAGAGGGAGCTATATAGATTTAAGTAGAGTTAATTAGATTTAGTAGGTTTGGTGGGTTCTGAGGGAGGAGTAATTTAATATAGATATAATATTATATATTATACACCTACTATATATGTGAGAGGTTCTAAAGTTTAATAGTAATAATACTATATAATAAGATATTAAACTTAATTACTATATTATTATTAAAAACATCCCTCATGTCCTAATATAGATATAGAAGATGCATTATAACTAAGATAATATAATATTTTAATTAAGTAATTAGATAGCCCTAGATTATAAGGGAGGCAAATTATCTTATATAAAGTAAGTAGTATAGAAGCTTATTTAGATTCTAGATGGATTAATTAGTGTATATCTTATATAATTATAGTGGGTTATTATTATTAATTATAGTATCTTTCTTAGCTTTAATAATAATACTAATTAGAATTATCTCTATCTGATAATGAAAAATGACTAGATAGCTATAGAGGTCTAGTATCTTGTTCTATAATAAGATTGTAATTAAGAATCAGATATATAAGGCTTCTAGAAGAGTGATTAACTAATAAATCTATATAGAGATTATTTTAATCTTATAGCCCTTATTATAGATTACTCTTCTAAAGATCCTAGATAGGGCTGATTTAAAGCTATTAATAGAGTACTTAAGCTTATACTAGAATATAAAATCTTTTACTAGTTTTATATCCTATACATCCATTAGAATCACCTATACTTAATTATCTATTACTATTACTAGATTGATTTCTCTAGACTTAGCTACTAGACTTGCCTTGTGCTTTTTAGTGGGCTTCTTAATTATCTTATTAATTCTATCTACTACTACTGCTGTCTTGTCCTTCTTCTCTTTTTTCTTTTTATTCTTCTTATTCTTTATCTTCTTCTTTTTATTCTCTTTCCCCTCCTTAGTTATACCCTCTGCTTATCCTTTAGCTAATTTCTTCTTAATAGTCTACAGGCTCCATGTCATATAGGCAGTTAATATAATAGTATGAAAGGTGCTAGGGTTGTCTACTAGAAGAGCCTTAAAAATAGTCTTTAATATTATAAGATTATTAATGGTTATAGCCTTATAGTAGGCATTTAAGGTCTGCTCTATAGACTAGTAAAAGATGTAGACTATTAACTGATTATTAAATTATTATAGGATTTTACTCAGCCAGGTGTTAATAAGCCCTTCTAAGTAGATAATAAGGATTAGCTGATAGGTGGTGATTAAGAGATCTATAGCAGTTAGATTAATTAGAGTTAATATAAATAGGATCTTTCTAAGTCTATAGATGTTTATAAGGATTCTACTATATAATAGAGATTTTTCCTATAATCTCATTTAAATAATTATCTATACCTATTATAGCTTCAGCATGGTGGGGTTAATACTTATAATATTTAGAGATGTAATAATGGATTATTAAAGATTTAATTATAATAGGCTATAGACCTTTTAAAAGTTTAATATAGTAGTAAATGCCTTATATAATATTCTAACCCCTTAATTTTAATCTATAGATAAGAATATATTGACTTTATTAGTTAGAATAATATTATTTTTCTAGATAGTATAATAACTGATCCCCTCTAATATAGTATTATTTTTAAGTGTGCAGGTGCCATTATAAGCTATTAATATATTAAAACTAGTTATTAAGGTATTAAAGAGGAAGGTATAGAGGGGCTTATTAAGAATATATATATTAGTAAACTAATTTACTGCTATTAACTATTTAATAAGCCTTAGATAATTATAGAGGTCTATAGACTAATAAATAATTTAAGACTAAGTATAGGAATCTAGGCTATAATAGATTATATTAATAATATTATAAACTAGATCTAACTCTAGATAATTATTAGATCCCTAGACCTTCTATTCTATTATATATTTAATATTCTCTATTATCTTTATAAGATTATCAGCATTTAAACTAAATAGGTTCTTCATGCTCTTCACTCTAGTAATAATAGAGGAGGGGGTGAAAGTTAATAAGATAGTAAAAGTTTAGGTGGCAGTAGTAGTAATAATAGCAGTAATGATAGAAGGAGTAAGGACTATTAAATTAATAGTAGAGAAAAAGATAGGGGCCTCTATAACTCCTTACTATAGATAGTTCTTAGGGATCTTCTTATTTTATAGCATTTATTAGATTTAGAACAGCAGTTTCCAGCTATAGATGATATTATAGGCATCTAGATAAACCTAGCTGTTTAATATTAATTAGCTCTAGAGAAATAAGATAGATTTTACCTTAATTAGATAGATAATATACTATAGATAGATGAGTGAAGTAAGGTTATTAAGATTAATACTATTAATATTTAGAGTTAATTTATTGAGATTAAGAATTATAGGTTGATTAATAAGATTAAAGACTATTTCTATTAGGGCTGGTTAGAGGGTGAGCTGGACTAACTTTAGGCTGATCTAACTAAATATAGCCCCCTAATCTACCAGCTACTACTCTAGAATTAGTTTGCTGATAGTATTAATTAGATAGAGATCCTATAATTTATAGATATTATAGAGCTTCAGGGCACCAGCTATATAGAAAGTAATCTAGTTTATACCTTTAATATACTCTTTCTTATAATTAATACTATTAATATTATACTTAAATGGCATCTTAGACAATTATAGGTAATATTAATCTTATATCTTAACTCTAATTGACAGCTCTTATAGATACTAGGATGAGGGAGTCATTAATTTAATTTATAAATAAGATTTAAATTAAGATACTCTAGAATTTTAATTACTTAATTCTTAAGAGTGGTGCCCCAGGTATAAGGGGATATATTAATAATTTTATCTATAAATAAAATCCCCTACTTATGAAGCTATTCTTAGATTTAGGTGGTTAGACCCCTTATTTTAATCTATAGATTAAAGCTTAGGGGGGGGACCCTATACTCTAGACTAAATAGATTTTATTTATAGACTAAAACTATACAGTTAATATTTAAAATATTCCCTATCTAGATGAAAATGAAATAGTCACTTATCTATTTATTTTTAAGAAGAGGATAGCACGTGTGTAGGTATTAAATATAAAGAAGAATATAAATTAGTTATAAGAAAATAGCTTGACTATAAGTAGGCTGGGTGCAAAGAGGAGGTAAATATAGGAAATAAATAAAAGAGGGGGGAGATATATTAAAGATAATTAAGAAGGAGATCTAGAAAGAAGAAAATTAAAGAGTTAAATTAAAGAGGGAGATATAATAGAAGTAATTAAGAAGAAGATTTTAATAGAAGAAGCTGGAGAATTAAATAGTATATTAGTAATGGACTTCTTTTAAACTTATTATATTTCTTTAATAATAGCTAATATCTATTAAAAGTAAGATAGAATAAAAAAAGTACTTACTTACTGTATCTAATGAAAGATTTAATACTATATTAAAATTAATAAATTAAAGTTTCTTTATATTCTTATTCCTGTATTATACAACCTACCTTAATATGTAGAAAATAGGCTGTAATTAAAAGAAAGATAGAAGGATATAAATAAAAGAAAGATAAGAGATATAGATAATAGGAAGGTGAGAGACTATAAATAAAAGAAAGTAAAGATAAAAGAATTTAAAAATATTAATTATTTATATTATCTAGATAATAATTACTCTAATTTCCTTTAAATAGTATATATAAGGAAAATAAGTAAATATTGAAAAATCTTACTTATTTATAGATAAAAACTTTGGGTGTAGTATACTATAAGAATTAGTATTAAAATATATTATATTATTATATATTTTCACTTATACTCCATTTAAAAAATAATTTAGATTAAGAGCTTTATCCTGCAGCTACACTACTAGAATACTGATATATTAAAGTAATAATTTATAAATAAAATAGTATTTAAGGATTTAATATATCTTATTAACTAAATTAAATGGTAATATTTCAGGGCTATAATTTTTATTTATAAATAAGCTTTCTATATATAGATGAAAATTATAACTCTAGTCATTTAGATGAGTATATTTATATATAAAATATTATAATAATTTCTGAGAAGCCTTCTAAATATTAATTAATTATTCTATATTACTAATAAATAAGGATGATAATATCTTGGAGCCTTACTTTTTATTTATAGATAAGCTTTCTATATATAAATAAAAATTATAGCCCTGGCCATATAAAATAGTATATTATACTTATATAGGAAAAGTTATAAGATTTTCTAAAAGATCTTTATATTATTAATCTATATTACTATATTACTAACCAGGGGGTTTAATGATACCTATCTTAGCTAGGAGTCTAGGCTTTCATCTATAAATAAGTAGTTAGCTGATCTATATATAGATGAAAACTAGAGCCCTAGTTACTTAAGATAGTTGATCAACCTATTTATAGATTAAAATAATAGCCCCAGTTACTTAGCACCTAATTAAAAATTATTATTAATTATCTATATAACCTCTAACTAATCATTATTTATCTCTAATATAATATACTATTATACTCTCTTTCTTTTTCTCTATAAATTATATACTTTATTATTCTCCTAAGACTGCTTTTAGGGCCTATAATATAATATAAAATCAAGAAACTTATATCATTTATAATTAATAGCCTAATATTAATGCTACTAAGCTTCAATATGTCCTGGAGCCTTTTATAGTCTCTAAATATATATAATTCCTGCTATCTATAATCTATAACTTACCTACTTATTGAATATAGCATCATCTCTATTATTATAATCCTATTTAAAGTCTTTATATTTTAAATATACTTAAAATATTGTAATGACTACATACTGATAAGTTAGGATATTTAACTTAATATAAAGATATATCTTAGCCTCCTACTAAAAGATATATTATAGGTGGCTGCTATTCCAGCTTCCCTCTTCTAATAGCTAGAGAAAGGAAGAACTTAAATCCTTAGATTTTAAAGCCAGTTACTATAGAGATTAATAGAATAATAAAATAAGCTAGAAATAATATACTAGAAGCTTGCTAATCACCTTTAGTAAATATTAATAGATAATCTTAATTAAATTAATAATAAAATATCTCTTATAATAGAGTATTACTATACTGATCAAGCCCTACTTAATAAAGATATTATAATATCATCTATAGAGAATATTACTATAGTGTAAGCTTAGTAGCTCTATAATCTATCTAGACTAGCTGCTAGTAATATAAATTAGTAGTAAGAGCTGTAGAAGAAATTACTTAATCTTCTTTAAATACTTATTTATAGTAGTAGTCTGCTAGGTAATCTAGTAATCTAATTTATAAAGCTAGATGAACTCTTATTAAAGTAATTCTACTATTAGAACTTAATTTAAAAGCTATTTCACCCAGTCACTACTTCTAAAGATATTAGATGGTGTGAATAGTATACTATAATTCTAGAAATTCTAAAGAAAGTTCTATTCTTATTAATTCTAAGTTAGATTATTCTTTAATATATAAAGATCTAATGCAGGCACCACCTCTTTATATATCTTATTTTTATATAGAAGAAATAGCTTCTTCAACTCTTTCTAGGTAAGCTCTACCTTCTAATAGATAAAATTATAAAGACTAGTTATAATTAGTTTAAGCTTCTTATAATTTAAGATCTACTTATTATTACTTTAGTAAATATAGTCTAAGCTGATAGATATATTAATTATCTTCTTTCTATATATCTATATATAAATAATTCATATAAAGGGAGCCTAAATATTAAGTATAAAAAATTATTCCTATATCTACTTAAGAATATTAATAGGGTGGATGATTTTACTATTATCAGCTATTTATATATACTACTCTACTATTAATATTTAGGCTATCTTAATTAGGGTAGAAAGATAGATAATATAATATTTAGCATCTTAGAATATCTAATATTAGATATCTATATCTAAGATTGCTAAGAAGCTAATTAGGGTGCTATTAAAGAGGTCTTCCTTTAAAATGTGATCTAGTAATATAATTAAGAAGATTAGATAGGTCTAATTTAGCTAGTTCTATAGATACTATATCTTGATTAGGTCCTATATTAATTATAGTTAGGTTCTATAGTCCTTTATCTAATCTAGTGCAGCTAGCTGGGCTGTTATTAGTTAATAATAAAGATAGATAGACTGCTCTAATTAGGTGCTCTAATATATAAAGTAGATTAGTTACTATCAGACCTGTTAATATTAATAGTAGGTGGATAATTAGAGATAGATTAGAATAGACTGGCTCTAGAGACTACTTTTAACCCTTAAGATATTAATCTAAATCTAGTTAAATTTATTAAGTTAGCTATCCTTAATAGTGTGGTAGGTATACTTAATTAGATATTAAATACTAGTAGTAAAGAGTACTAGTAGTGACTTATTCTATAGATAAGAAAGAGTCTCTAAGATAGCTATATCTACTAGATTCCAGTCTTACAGGTATTCCAACTATTAGGTCATCTCTAATTAAGGGGATATTTTAATTAGATTCTTTTAGATGATTATATATTACTGGTGGTTGGCCTCTATAGTCTAGTTATACTTAAACTCTAGTTAGACTTAGAATTAGATAAATTTAGCCTTAATTATAATAGTAATATTATACACTTAATTATTCTATATAGAGGGGGTAACTATAAAAAAGTAATTATTTAGACTATTAAGATATAGTTACTGATAGTTAACTGGCTTTATAGTTATATAGATGTGTAGATTATATCTAAATTACTAGCTAGAGGAATGTTATATCTCTAGATACTTAAGCTATAGATATATTTAAAGAGTCACCCTCTTTCTTATTATATATATATAGAGGGGATAGTCAAGGCCCTAATAAATAGATAGGTCTAGAATTGATAGATTAATTAGAAGGAGGAGAATACTTAAGATTTAATAAGGATAAATCTATAGCTGCTTTTATATCTATATTAATACTACCTTTCAAAGAGTAAGAGTATTAGCTAATGGATGAGAAGTATAGTATTTAAAAAGATAAGATATAAGATATTTTAATAGAATAGTATACTAATATTCTATATAAATCTAAATCTAATATTTAGAATGATAATTAAAGAGCTCTATAGTAAATAATAAGAATTTAAGAGAGAAGAAGTTTACTTACCTCTAAAATTATTTTTTTAAATAGTCTAATCTTGACATATTATATTGTAAAAAATAAAAAGAAGTAATTATAATTATAATTCTGAATTATCTTGTGCATGTGAATAAAAGAGATAAAAAAAATAAATAGTAGAAGATATCTTGAGGCATATACTGGTTCTGGTGGGAGTACAGGGAGTAGTCATCCATACATCGGCCAATGAGGCGGGCAGTAAATCATCAAGGCCCTGCGAGGATTAGCTACTAGAGGTGTAGAGTTTTCCTAGGATAAGGGCCATCGATACGCCCCCGATCATAAACCTGTGGTGCAGGCGTGAGTGGAGTTGCAGATGTGTTTGTGGGGTGTTATTGTTGCTCACCCTACGGACATCCATGGCAGGTCCTCGACGGAATCATAATTGTTTACAACGACCTGTCCAGCGTTGGTCAGTGGTACAAGGGATAAAGGCTTGCCAGGTACTAAGAACCAACAGGGGTAATATTGGCCACGATGGTGTTGTCCAGGGCATACAGAAAACTACCGGTTAAGGTGCTTGTCACGAGCAAAAACCACTAATGGAGTCAGTCAGCAAGCGCACAACTCGACATACCAATAACTAGCACACCTTGAATCCAGTGATTCGACGTTTTTCCTCCTCACAGGGTGAGGTCTCCATCTGAAGGCCATTCTGGAAATGCTCATGGCACTCGAAGGAGTCAGCTAACGCCTCATGTGCCATTGGGTCGAGGTTACGTTTCTGTCTCGAGTTAGCGAGCTGTTGCTCTTGAAGCGCAGACTATTCAAAATGTTGACAGGCTTGGTGCAATGACATTCCTCACAATGTCAATATCTTCTGTTCTGCTTAGTGATGAGAAACTGTGTTATCTTATCCCTTGCATTGCGACCATCGCAATTTCTTGGTACATGTCACTAAGAGCGCCAGTACAAGTGATCTGCAGTCTCCCCCCACAGCGCCGTAGCCAATGCCTTAGACTTAAGGACGGCAGGTGGTAGTACTCTCCACTTTTCGGTCCCCCTCGCTGCGCGACTATTTTTGTTGACGACACTGTAGCACAAGGTGGCATTCCAACCAGGCAATTTGAGGCCATACCAAGGTAGGACGTTATGTGTAGTGACCAGTGCACATAGGCCTCTGAGGAATGCATTATGATGCTGGTTTTGCTTCGGTTTTCATCCGTCACCCATGGACATGGTCAAAGGAAGGACCATCATCGTTCATCATAAAATCAACAACAGATCAGTAGGAAGCAAATACTATGTAACCAAACGCTGTCCGCTTCATGCAATAAAGATGAAGATTCATATTTCATGCACTGCCCAGAGCCCGCGCAACCAACCGTTACATTCTCCGGCACTGTCTGCGAGCGTGGAGGCCAGCTGAACAACGGGCCAACGCAATATATTGCATTATTGTCTTCAATCGACAGTTCACCATACCTCCAATTGAACCCATCATACCTTCCCACTAACCGCCTACTTCAGAAACGGCCAGCGCTGGGTCAACTTCCTGTCCCTGTCTAATAACGCCCAAATGTTCATCACCGGCCGCATTTTCGGGCTAGCAAAAGAAAACCAAAAATTGGCGATTATGACGGAGGATGTACACTTTCTACTAGCACTACCTCAACCTCTGCCCGCGACTCCTTCGTCTACACTCGGTGAGCGACAACGGTCAGACCGGTGGACTTAATGAGCTACCCCAAGCACTCCATCCAAGTCCGCTCACAGTCTAGACCTAGATTCATCCCCTCTATATCACAGACATCAGAACGCTCAGTCCCAAGACGTTCCCGGACAAAGGGAAAGGAGAGAACAAGATGATGATACAGAAGCTCAGTTCACATGGACAGAGACGGCCGATGAAGCTGAGAATTTACCTCAACTTACCTCCCGAGCAACGTTCCATGAGGATGCAAAAAACCTCGTATGCAGATGTTCTTGCCCAATCAAAATAGGTCTTCCGGCCTCGGCTGCCACCCACGCACTCCGGGGAAGGACCGATAGAATAGACGACTTCACTCTCGCAACCTGCTACCCCTCCACCCTCGGACCTAGCACAAAACTAAATTCCTTTAAATGTGGGGAGGTCTTCCATCTTGCAAAAAGCTGCCCATTCTCCACCAAGATCTGCTGTAGCATCTTTCCCCTCTCTACTACGGCAAGCCATAGGGAGAAAACTGAAATAACTATTTTTTACTGTCATGCTCTGGTTTACCACCCTTACTCCTGCCTTAACTTCCATTTATAAATTATGTGATTATTAGAGTAGTAGTATAATTTTTTAAGATATCTTAATTTTTTTTCTATATATATAGAATTTATATTAATTAAAAAAATTATACCTTATCTATCTATTAATCTTGAGCCTTATAAGGCTGAGATAATTAATTTATATTAAAATAATATTTCTCCATCTTTAATTTAAGAACTTCTATATAATAAATATAAAGTTTAAGTTACCTCTTATATAATTAAATTATACTTTTAAAGTTAGAAAATTTAAAAGTAAAATTATATAGTATTATTAGATATAATTCTTTATATTTATATTAAAGTTCTTTTTTTTTAAGTTAGATTAAAAGAAAAGAATTTATTACAGATTTTATAAAAGAAAGGCTTTAATATTAAAGTTAGAATATTAAAATATATTTAATATTCTTTAAAATTATATTACTATATAATAAATATAGTAGTTATCTAATAGTAAGTAAAATTAATAATAATTAATTTTAAAAAATAAATTTAATAAGATTAAATTAAAAAATATAGTAAGAAACTTCTTTACTAGTATTTTTAAATATATAATTTTATAATATTTAAATAAGCTTATATAAAAGGTTTTTTATTCTATATTTATAAGATAATAAAGATTAACTATTTTTATTATATTATATACTATCTTTAGTATCTATTTAAAGAAGATTATATAATCTATAGTAGTATTAAAGAATTTATATTATTTTAAAACTAAATTATATTTAATTAATTAATAAATATCTTAAGCTTATACTATATAATATTAAGATTTATACTATTATTAATGCTTATTCTTAATATATTATTTAAATATATATTAGAATTAATATTTATATAGCTATTAATATATTTTAATAGTATTTAAATGTACTTTAAGTTACTAAGTAATAATTAATATTTATATAATTAAATTAAGAAATAGAAATAATTCTTTTAGTAGAGATTTATTATAAATTTTAATAATTAAAATTACTAGAAAAATTACTCTCTAATTATTATTTTTATAATATAAGTATTATTAATTAAAGAATTAAATCTTAGTAGCTTTAATTAATAAAAGATCTTATTTTTAGATAGTGGGTAAATTAATATATATTATTTTATTTAATAAATATCTAATTTTTATTTATAGAATTACTTTCATTCTCTTTAAGAAGAGAGATATTTTTCTAAAGATTTAATTTCTAATTAAATTACTTTATTAATAATTTATTTATCTATTCTATATATAGAAATCACCTCTTTTATTTAAATATAGAATAATTATTTTATTTAAAAATAATAACTTTATCTATATTTAGTCTATAGAAAATCATATATTAATTATAATTATTTAGTAGATAATATATAAAATTATAGATTTAAATTTAATAAAGAATTACTTTAAGATCTTTAAAAGGATATATAAGATTATAGTAAGTTTTTTTTTTTTTTTTTTTCTTTTTCTTAATATAAGAATATATATTAATATATAATAGATCTAGATAAATATCTTTCTTTAAATATTTATAATTAGGCTGTATAATAGTTATAGAAGTTTAATTTTAATTCTAATAATTTTTTTAAATATTTTATTAAGAATATTTTTACCCCTTTTTATATAATATATCTTAAATTTTAAGTTAGAATAATTTAATATATATAATAAAGGTTACTTCCTTATTTTACTTTATTAAAAAAATTAATTAGAGCCTTTAATTGGTAGCTATAGAGAATATTAAATTCTATTTAGAAAGTAGAGATTCTATATAATTATAATAAATATAATTTTTAAATTAGTATTAATTTTTTACTTACTGCTACTTTTTTTTTTTTTTTTTTTTCTAAATTTTAGACTAATTTTTATTATTATAAGTATCTTATAAATCTTGTATAATTCTAAAAAAAAGATAAAATTAAAAAAATTTTTTTTAATTTAATTATATCCCCTTTATAGAGTCCTTATTATTCTTTAATAGATAAAAAGTATAATAATACTTGAGCTTATAGTTTATATTTTATTTAAAATCTAAATAAAATTTCTTCTTTTTTTATTAAGATTATTAATTTAACTAAATCCCCTTCTTATATAAATTTAGTTATATCTATTTTTATTACTTCTTTAATTACCTCTTAATTCTCTTAATTTAATTATATATATAATATAGATTAATATTAATAAATTATTTTTATCTATATAAAGAAGAGTACTTTAAATATTATATTTTTAAATTTCTTAATTTTAATTACTATTTATTTTTATTTACTATAATAAAATAAAAATAAAGATAATATCTTTACTATTCTTTCTTATAAGATATTAGATATATATATATATTATATATATATATAATAATTTTTTTATTTAATAATAATTTTTTTTCTATTTTAAATTAGATTTCTATTAAAATAAAACCATGTATAATTAAATTCTTTAAAGATTTTATTTAAAATAATCTTTTATCTAAAATAATTTAGAATCTTTATATATATAATCTAACTAATTAACTCTAATTTATAATTAATATTATAAAATTAAATTTAATCTATATCTCTTAACATATTAATAAATTATAATTTATTTAGAAACTAATATCTTGGTTTTCTAATAATTCTATTTATATGATTATTATATATAAGATATAAGAAAAGGAAAGTTAATCTTAAATAATTTTTTAATTATTAGAATTATATTCTAATAAAAAAATAAAAAAAGAAAAAATAAAAAAAGAGAAAATAAAAAAAGAGAAAATAAAAAAAGAGCTAAATTAATTATTAAAAAAGAAATTCTTTTCTATTATTATAAAAGAAGAAGATTAAAAAGAAAAAGAAGAATCTATTCTTTTTAAAGATGTTATTATATTCTATATATAGAATTAATTAAAAGAGGATTTTTCTAATTTTAAAGAAAATAAAGAATAGATTATTTTTTATTTTCTTATTTATATAGTTAATATTTATTACTTTTCTTTAATATTTAATCTTTAATCTCTTTATTACTTTTTTTTATAATTACTTAATCTTCAATCTCTTTCTTACTTATATAATTAATATTTATTACTTTTCTTTATAACTGCTTGATCTTCAATCTCTTTCTTACTTATATAATTAATATCTATTACTTTTCTTTAATATTTAATTTTTAATTTCTTTATTACTTTTCTTTATAGTTGCTTAATCTTTAATCTCTTTCTTATTTATATAATTAATATCTATTACTTCTCTTTAATACTTAATCTTTAATCTCTTTATTACTTTTATTTACTCTCTTATCTATATAGTTAATACCTATTATCTTTATTTATTCTTTTTATTACTTTTATTTATTCTCTTATCTATATAGTTAATATTTATTACTTTTATTTATTCTTTGTCAGATAAGGCCTGCCGATCCTTCTTAGGGTCTAAGAGGTCGCCTAGATCTTAAGGATATTCTGCTAACTGAGTAGAAAGAATTGGAGAGTAGACATAAATAGATTTGTAAACTGAAAGGTAGGCTATCTTTATTACTGAAGATTTAATATGGTAAACTAAATTAAGGTACAGTAATGACAGTGCTTATATACATATTGAAATCATATCAATCATATCAACCTGCTATGTTTGATTGCTGTCTGGTTATAGTAATCATAGTGTTATGATAGTCCTACTATGATGAGATATCTTGGCATCATATTGATACATCTGTATTGCTATGATCGGGTGGAACATAGTTATCCTGTAATCTTGTAACAACGCTAGCCGCTGGTCACGCAATCCATTGGTTGCGAGCGCTTGGTCTTCTAACAACAGGCCCTATATACAGCACCTTAAGTATAACTTACACCTCTTTATAGTGTTTAAAATAAGTAGCTAATTAGTTTCAACTAATTAGTAAAATTAAGCAAGTTAATTATATATATAGCATATTTATTTTCTATAGGCAGAAACCAGTGGAAACTGGAGTATGATGGTAAAAAATAGTTATTTCGGTTTTCTCCCTATGGCTTGCTGTACTCCTCTGCATCAGGCCACACCCCGTCCCATATCCTCACATATGGCTCCATGACCCCCAAGACCTCCCTCAGCCACAATCCTGCCCTTTCCTTCCTAATTCGACCACTCTGCACCACCCCTGTCTCCAGCTCCCAAAGAAGGTCTTCCCTTTCCAGCCCTGTTTTAACTGCTGCCCCCATCACCCCAAGTAATATATGTGAACGCACTGTAAGGTCTAACTTATCTAGCTCCACACCTACTGTTTCCTCTACTGCAACGGCGGCCAAAAGCTCTATCTCCTCCTCACCACCAAGCTCCCCCTCCCATCCCCTCCACCACGCATACGCCCCAACCCCGCCATCCGGCCACCCACACCACATCACCTCGCTCTTCCACATGCCATCCTCCACGTCCGGCTCAACAGCCCCACTCCGTTCCCAGCTTGCCTCCCACAGCTGCACTGAGTACTTCCCTTTCCACTCATACACATCATATGCCCCCTGCGCCGCAAGTATCCCAAAACGGTTCTCATTCCACACGTTCCGGGACGGCGCCTTGGATTTGGTCCGTGCACTAAAGTAACGGGCCCCCATGTACTCCAGCCAGAAGCGCGCTTGCGTCTCTGAGTAGGGCCGCACGCTCGGGTGCGCCTTGCGCAGGCGGTTGATGGTTGTCTCGAGCGTGCTGAGGGCTATGTCGGTGAGAGTCGCGAGCGGAAGGAAGGGTTGTCTGAGGTGTGTCCACACGACATTGTAGGCCCAGCGGGGGAGTTTTGTGGCATGTGGGTCACCGCCGACGTGAGATCGCTTGCGCGGCAGGTCCAGCGGAGAGTCTGAATCCGGTAGATCTTGGAGGTCAGGGAGGCGGTAGAAGCGGGCAGTAGTGTTCTGTTTTAGGAAAGGCTCGGAATAATAGGCGCGCCAGGCGGAAGGGTGCAAGAGTGCGTGGTGCTCAGCGTAGAACGTATCAAATTCGTCCGGAGAGGGGAAGATGCCTTCGATTTGGTCGGAGGAGCGGTAGATGGCTGCTGCGATCTGGGCTAGGTAAAATAGATCCAGGGTGCTGTATTTGTGACAGTTAGTATGGTGGTTTTCAGGTGGGGATGGATGGTAGTTAACTAACCGATTCAACCTCAACTCGCCATCGCCGAATGACCATCCCTGCGCGTGCAGCTTCTCGATGACATCAAGCACGCCAGTACCGCACCACAGCCCCTCATCCATGTAGATGAATGCTATCCATAACACTTTCTCGTGGCTGTCGACCGGCACCACACCGTTTTCGACGTCGGCGAGGAATTTCTGAGCGCTCATAGCAAGTCTTTCAAGGGAAGCAAAATGGGACAAAGAAGTATGAAAACCAGATGCTGGCTTGGAATAACAGAGATGGATGGAATTGATGGATCATGCGAAGGAGAAGGACCGGCAAGGTAATAATCGCTTCGCCACTCCGTTGTTGTCACCGAACACTCCTGGCCCTTCCGGGACTGATCCCCATCTCCAGAGATTTTCAATGTCCTTTATCCTCCAGATTGTGTGCCTGTTTCAAGGGATGAGCTATGGTTCAATCGAATCGGAGTGACTTGGTCGATAGGTAGGTGAGTCCCAGGCGTCAATAACTGGGGTCATTCCGTCCCCAAAGTGCGCGGGCCTTGGCGGTGTGTGCGGGCACACTGCCTGAGGTTTAGAGTCTTGGCAGAGCGAGCGGGTGCACCTTTCCTCGTGCAGTAACTCACCACCTCAGGCTGCCAGAGTGGAGGTGTTGTCATTTTTGGGAAACTATAAATAATAAGAATAAGAATAAGAATAATAACAATAATAGTGTGTCACGGCCGCCGCCTAACTCCCAAGCTGTAGCTGACGGAGCAACCTCTATATGTGATACCTATAACCCTAACTTGATGAATATATACCTCAATGCAGTAGATATAGGTATACTTGTGATGGATGTAGCTCTTCCTACAAAGAATTGTTGCATGCTTCGCATAGCGATGTTGAAGGCCTTATTGTCCTAAACTAGATACCTTAGAGAGCTAACTTCAATAAATGAGGCTCTATGTATCCATTCCCTATTCGGATAAAGCTATGTAGCTATATAGGGCCACCGAATATTCCAATATTTCCCTCGAGGCTTCCTTCACGTTGAGGTGCCGATGTCTATTTTTGGGCAGTGTTGGAGTGGTTGGTACGGGAATCATAATAGGTACGACAATGTTATGGGGTTTATGACGCTTATGCTGATGATAGTTATACTGCTTATGGTGCTTATGGTGCTTATGGTGCTTATGGTGCTTATGTTCAGGCTGAGCTGGCAGGACCAGAAACCCCGCTTTGTGAAATCATATGACCAGACAACTCAAAAAACCACTTAAAATGGCAGTAAGCAGAAAACCTCAACTTATTTGACATGACTCAGAATAGCCAGCCTCAATCTCTTCCTGCACCACAACTAAATATTCTATTCCAGTACCCCAACGAACATAAGTAGCACCTAAAAGCCCAGCCTGCAGACGAAACTCCCATCATGACCACCCGGAATCTCAACAGGACTTGGAGAGACGTTGTCTTTGCGCAGTACGCTGCAGATCTTGAGGCCAATGAACCATTTCCTATTCGCTACCTGATTCACGCGATCGAGTGGAAAAAGGATATAATTATCAACGCTCCCAAAAGAATTCCCCTTAAAGACTACCGCCGCTCTGTTCATGACTTCTGCGAGCAAAGGTATCGTGACCCTGATCCAACTTTTGAAGACAAGAATATCTCTGTCCGAGCACGTGTATCTGGATATTTAAAATACGGACCAATAAAACGAAACAACTGCAACCAACCAGAGCAACCAGAGCAACCAGAGCAACCAGAGCAACCAGAGCAATCGGAGCAACCGGAGCAACCGGAGCAACCAGAGCAATCGGAGCAACCGGAGCAATCGGAGCAATCGGAGCAACCAGAGCAACCAGAGCAGCAACAACATGGCCTGGAACCACAAGATTCTTCTGCCTACTCTGGTAATATTCACGATAGGAGCTAATGGGTGGGAAATTGCTATCTATCCTGACCGTGAGTGTGAAAGCAATGTATCGGGAGAGTACTCAGGAGTTGGCCTTCGGGATTGTACCCAAATTCGACCTCATCATCAGGGCATGGAACTCAATGAATTGGGCAGCTGCTGGGTTTCGGTTTATTCAACGGAGGCTGACTGTTTTGCCCGCAATTCCCACACTCAATATTTCTCCGGGAATGAAGATGACTGTATCACTCCCCCGCTTGTGTGGAACTGGTTTGATGTCTGGGGTTGCTGAACATTTAAGGGGGGTGGGAGGATGTTGATGTCTGGAGGGAATTCTATTTATACCCTACAAGCTTGGTAAATGCGTGATATCCAAGGCCTATGAAAATTCTACTTCAACTCGAGTATCTCATATCCAGCTTCAATCCTCATCTCACTTAAGTATATGATGTTATCCCTCATAGATATTTTACGTCAAGTATCCCCGGAATTGTATAATGTAGGAGTAGGTATCTTTAGGATGATAATTAGAGAACAGCAAGGGTAATGTAAATATTATTACAGTCATTATCTCTATATCTCTAAGCTTTTGAGTATTATGAGAAATAGGTGATACCGTTCTTAAATCAAGATCTTATTCCATAGGCAAGGTTTAGTAGCTCAAATGACCTGTGGGTGTCAGGAGTTATCTCCATGTCGGATGTAAGATAATGAATGCTACCGAGGTGCTATAGCCACACCTTTTTATACATGTTTGTTCATTATTAGAACCTCAGGTCTTCAAACATCTAGCTAAGTAGGTCATATAACCCACTACTATAACATTGTTTTTCCCAATCCCGCGAACTCCTATTTGCTGAGTAACCATCCGACATCTGTGCAGAATTCGGTGATCAAGAAAATCGATGGGGAGGACGTGAAGAAGGACCAAAACCACAGAGGTCCCTCCCACTGCAAGATGTATATAAAAATGATCAACTAATACTGAACTGAATTTTGTTATCACAATATAGAATATTCTCATATAAAAGTTAGAGTAAGTATATTTTCTTTATATAATGCTCCAAACGTAAAATATAATTCAGATAATTGTTGCTTTCCTTCTCCTCAAGTCCCTGTCAGTTATTGAATTGCTATCAAATAAAGCTCTAGAGGCGTGGGAAACTACCTATAAGCCTAGTAGTAGAGAAGGAGGGAAAACTAACAACAAAACATCAAGAAATGATATAAACCAAAAATAACATTTCCCCTATTCTCAACTGACAATACCACCATTCTATCCATTCAACAGCCGCAGCCGCAAGATCCAGCACAATTCTTGCCACATCCCGAACCTGAGGTCTTCTCAGGAAGACAATCTTCCCAGCTCCTGCACTGTACCCAAGGCCCCGTTCCACCTTCTTGAGCAAGCCAGCACCATTTTCCATCTCCCTCTTTACCGCAAGCCTTCCAGCAGTAGTTGTCGTCACAGCCATACGGCGCTGCATAGTAGCACTTAGCGTTGTCGCCATTGTGTCCAAGGGATAAAACCTCCTTGACCCTCTTGATTGAATCAGGTGGCACCGAGGATGAAGATAGTCGAGGGCGTCTTTCAAGTGGGTGTTCCTTGCATGTACGGACAGTATCAGCGTCCACTCCATGGGGAACCTCCATGACTCCGAGTGTACCACATTGGGCGACCGCGACTGGGGCTACAGCAGAGAAAACATGCATAACCTGAGCCGAAATAAGAATGAAACCGAGATCGAACTTCATTTTTGAAGTTTTGTTGAGGGGTATAGAAAGACAGATATAGCTTTGGGTAAGAGGGAGCAGGGATATAAACGGGGGTTTTAAAACTTGAGAGAGACTTGTGGATGAAATGGAGGGTAGAAAGGCAGGAAATAAGGTCTAAGGGAATGTATTATATAGACCTCCATATAGCTGTCTGGGTGTTTTGATGCTGTGCTCCAATATCTCCTAATAATCCAGTATAAGCAACTTATAATCAACTTGCTACAGGAATCCCCTTCGGACGGGTGCCTTGGCACCTTGAATGTGATAATGTCATAGTAAATGGTTTCCAGAGAATGCAACCGACCTGAGAAAGCTTATGCTTATGTGGAGGTGATTACTGCTATTATCTATGCTTACCAAGGTTATCTAGATCACCATCAGTCACACATCAGACTGCAAATAAATCCTCATTGGATATGGGAGGTTTGTACTGAGTAGCTTCTTTCTAGGTTTCATAATCATGATTACTATTCTCACTCTTGTTGCTGGTATAATGAGATTATTGTAATGACAATGAGATTATTGTAATCACCGTTTCCACCTGACATAGTCAATATGAAAATCTCGTTATGACTGGGTATGTACCTGGATAAAGTATTTATAGGCAACTCCTAGGACCACCACTTCTATAACCAACTCCTACTGCAGTAAATCGCCCTTCCCAAGAGTTACATATCAGGTAGATATCCTCCTACTCAAATATCTACATCCAGACCTGTTTTTACACATATTGCAGCGACTCACAATGCATCTCCTCCGTATTACCCTTCTCTTCACCTCTTACACCGCGACTGGTGTCCTTGCCACTGCTGCTACTCCAGTGGCCGCAGATGAGCAGGAATGCGGTGAACTTGGTGTGATGGTAGTCCCAGAGGGGGCTACAGGAAACTTTCGGCTCTGCGCTGGACACCCCGCTGGCACTCGACGAAACACCAGTGATCCAGATCTGTCCAAACGCGATTGTTATGATGACGAGCCTTACGGATGCTCTGATGGTTACTGTTGGCAGACGTGTGGTATCGGCGGACAATGGTGCTGGCTGGCATTCGATAATGGTCAAGGCCCGTGGAAACAATGTGGTGACTATAGCGACTGTGCTAAGGCCTCAGGATTGGGCTGTGGGGTTGGGGATTGTGATGGTTGTGGCTGTGGATGCTGAGAGATACTGATGAGGAGGTGTATGATTTTCATTTCCTTGTTATTTTGTTTTGTTCTAGTCCCCTTTCCTTGGACTTTCGTTATCTCTGTCAGTCCTCGATTTTGTTGGCTAGTCGAAAAATCAACTCCTTCCCCCCAGCGCCTAAAAACAATGCTCCTCCCCCCTGGTCAAGTGTCCGAATCTTCAGTCCGCTTCATGTACATTCTCCTTTAGTTGTATATATAAATCAGGATTACCACAATATGAGTGTCAAATCTGCGATCCGTATCAGCCTGGCATGCCCTCTAATGACCTAGCTATAATCTGGCGTGGCCTAACACTAGTTCCCTGCAAGCCGTCCGCTCTTGTCCCATCATCGCGCTCTCTCTCAATCAAGGCTCGGGTAGGTGATCGGAGTATTTCCGTCCGGTAGCTTGGTCAACACCATCTGGAGCAGGCAAGACTCCAAGTTATCACTATCCGTTGTCTTCGGTTACGTTTGACTGGGGGCTTCCAGGTTGGTGGGGGAGAGGAGGCCGACCCCAAGCAGAAGAGGGTTGAGTTTACGCTTCATTTCTGCCTGGGTGTATGTCAGGGTTTTATATTTAGGATGAGGGTTTTTTGTGGTCGAGAGGCGGCGCTGGCCCGGAGTTATAAAGTGAAGTAAGCAACCCACAGGGAAACTGCAAATGGTACTTTATGTTATAGATTGTCTTATATATATTGAATGGCACATTGCTAGAGCCCGTGAACCTGGCCACCAGCTCGCCGAAACAAGTACAGAGGTATACATTCCTACAAACACCTCTTGACTGTATTTAAGTTACGGTATTCCAGGGAGTGTCGTTTGCCACTGGATGTGGCTCGCTCTCGTCGATGGCTGATATTTGCCCAATTTTTCCATGTTGGTTCTCTGAGTGACCTTGCTGCAACTTCCAAAAGCTAAAATACCTTCCCTCCAATTTCCCATAGGAGCATAATCACAATGATCAGCAGTGCTGTTGCTGCACTAGGAAGGATGCAAGATACCTCCATAACCGCCAGGACTGCAGGACCGTCACACTGCCGATCAGCTACTCCATAAGCCGGATCACGACGGAAGCCCTCTCGCAGGCTAGCAGAGTTAATCTTGTTGAGATGTCTACCTCCGTTTCTTGGGCGCTTGACCCCCAATTTCAAATTAGTGGTTGCACCATCTAATGGAGCGGGGTCGGGCTATTAGGGTAGATAATCTCCAACACCAGCTTTTTCATATCATCATAATCTTGAGAATCTTCATAATCGCAGTAACAAAAGAAAAGTTTATGAGTAATTCTATTACTGTAATTGTTCGAAAGACATGGTTTTGCCTTCAGTTGACCCTGTGCTTTTCCAATCCTCAAGCAGATGCGAGAGCTCACGATCCTGCATTGTGAACAAGTGAACTATAGCAGGAGTCGGCTGTGCGGGGTTAGTGCCTCAAGCAGTTGTTGGCGGGCTCTATCCAAACGAGTAGAGTATTGCCTAAGAGCTGATTTTCTTGATAATGACAGATTCCTGCCCTGTTCAAGAAACTTAGCAGTCTAGATATCAAACCAACTGCGAACTAGATTCTTACAAAGTTGGGCCCCTGTATGCTCTGTCCTGCGCTCTGTCCAATACGCAATCATTTTAAAGCGCCGAGTTACCCCAATAATCTAGTTCTTTGTGCACTGTTGCCTTTATCCCCAAGATCTGCCAAAATGAAGTGCAGGCTTGTCTTTCTCACCGCCGCCTAAGCCACCACCATCTTCGCCGCATGACCGCGGCAACCTTGGCATTCTAGAGGTCCCCCATGGAACTGACCCCTCCACTGTCCACGAATACAAGGAGCATCCTCTTAGGAGACAACCGAACATGTAAGGATCGTTGCTTAATGCGAGCTCAGCGAGACGTGTCCAGGAAGATCCGTCGCTAGACGAGTCAGCTGCGAAAAATGATTCCACTCTGCGTCGTACGGCTGTGGCAATAATGACTTCTAGAAGCCATGTGGCGACTGTGGTAGTGCAAGTTGGTGCTGGCCTGCATATAGTGGAGAAATTGGAAGCTGGACCCAGAGCAGGAGCTAGATTGTAGGGCGGGGATTCGGACTGTGAGAGGAAGTGCATCAACGTTACTGTACCTGCGGAGCTCAGAGATCCTACTAGGAGAGTTTCATGTGTTGATTAAGAGGTTCTCTACCGAGTGCCTGGTTCTTGGATCATTTGGTATTGAAGTTTCTATTATAGCCACTTTCCAGCTTCAAGTACCATTTACCACTGTTGTACGGAGTTTGTGCGGCTTGATATGACTGATATTTTAATATCTGGGTTACCCGTGATGATATTATTTCCCATGTACTGCTTAAGTAATGATATGTGCGGCTAGAGTATCTGCTACTCTTTGTCAATAGGACATAGACTCGTACATGATAGTTGGTACTGGATGGTGAGATGCACAATTGCATATTATCGAGAAAAATGCGAATAAATATAACGGATATATTGGGTGAAATAGACACTAATTAGGCAACCTTACCAAGGTGCATCATCCACTATAGCCACACGATGGGTAGTAGAATGGATCTCCACATAGGAACTAATATCACAAAACGTCCCCCTCGTTACATCATCAGCCTTGTAAAACCTATCCTGAAAGCCGTAGATAATACCATCTACTTGGGCTGGCAGAAAAAGCATCATCGCCCGCTCTGTATCCCCCTTCGTGCTCATCCATCCTATCACCTTCCCCAACAGCCTTCTATCACGCCCACTACTCTCTTGCCTGAGGTTAACACACATACAATCACGGCCAATGACTTCATGGCAGTCGCCCCAGTCCTGGTCTAGGTGTGGCTGTCCGTAGTCTATGATTCTCGTTCGTGCTGTCATATCCGTGTACTCAAATGCACCAGTGAGGTCGCTCGCAGCCACATTGAGGCTGATTGCCTCATTCGCCTTGATTGATTCACTCATAATTGTGAACCAGTAAATATCTTGGGTCTGGTGGGGGCCATACAATTCCTTGGTGCCCACTGGCTTCAGTCTCTCGCGCACTAAATCCTTCAGGGAATCAACCGAGCACCCTTCCCCAGAATATTTACAGCGATCTGGGTTCTTGACATCAAGCCACAAAAAGATGGTGTTTTGCCTGTTCCGGCACTCGTCAACGATAAGAGTGAAGAGTTCGCGGGCTGGGATGCCTCCGCTTTTTGTCTCGCCTGGGTGCTCTGCCCACCATTCACTTTCTCTAGCTACTAGGTTGACTTCTAGGGAGTTGGTGCCGTGCGAGAGGGCAGCTGTGGCAGATACTGGATGGAGGACGCAGTACGCGATGGCATATATGGGCTTTGTAGAGGGTTGGGATTTCATGTTTGCGTAGGTGGGAAAACTGAGGGACCAGAGGGTGCACAAGGCAGGGAAGAGGGCGCGGTAAATCCCAGCGAACAGGAGGGCCATTGTCAATAACTTCAACCAACCTAGAGAGCAATGAAGCTGTAATTAGGCTAGGAATTAGTGAGGAAGAGTGTAAGAGTCGCTCTTTACTCATTTTATGGGTTTGTCAGTTTGGGGCGGGGAGGATCCTTTATTTAGTGCCATGATTATCGTGCAGCCTGCTTACGATTTTACCCACTATGGTGCATGCCCATGAAGCCAAGCTTAAGCCTAAAGATCCTGCATACATAAGTGTCTCGTATGGTCATTTACCTGCGGCAAGACCCGGCAGTGCTGGGGTTGTTGGGCAACTAATTATTACAAGGCCCCTAGTCACCCCGGTTGTGGGCCTGATCGCAGAGGAAGGGCTTCATCCTAAAATATCTTGGAAGGACCTTGTAAATTTTCAGATATGGGATACTCCGGAGCACTCTCTATATGCAACCCTCTGTCATTATACCCTTAATGATGGCAACTACGGGCATGCTTATGCTTCTGCTTACGCTTATGCTTATAGCAAGACAGGATAAGGTGGTGGCTACCAAGGTTTCCACAGCAGGTGTCTGAAAAAATCATGCCGAGCCTCCTTAGGCAACAAATGTCTATAGGAAACAGTATTTCGTCGATCCCAACAGCTTGGCATTGGGTTCACCGTCGAATGAGGGGGCGCGGTACTACCTAAGTACTGTCTCTCACACCACACTCTCTTAGTGTATGCATCTTGCTGTGCCGTAAACGGAAGCCTACGCCGGAATCTAACCCGTGTATATACCATCCCCCCACTTTATTAGAGGCAAGATCGCCTAAGACTTCATCAAATTCGTCAGTAGCCAAACTTTAGCTGAGGCACGGTCTATAGTTCGTAATGCGTGCTAGATTTGAATAGGGACTCATGGAAGTTGTTGGTTATGGTTGTACTTGCCAGGCATAAAATACCAACAAGGACGCTAATAGACCAATCCTAACCATAGAAATACGCCAGAGAAAATGTGGAAGGTCCTCAACCGTTTGTCTGGTTGTGGCCCTGACACAAAAGGGGCGTTTGCCTTGAGAAAGGAAAATCAGCAATATCAAAGCCGAAGACTATGGATGAAAGCCCTCGTAATACGTCCAGGAACCCTTCTTCTCAACCGGGAACCTCAAACCCAACTGTGGCAAGATCGGGGCAAATCACTCTGCGAAGGAGACTTCAGAATCGTGTGGCCCAACAAAGGTTCCGTAAGTTACCCAGCCACCATCACCAAATCATTCTATGATCATTAACAAGAGGATGTCCTCAGGCCAGAAGGCAAGGATCCGAAGGGAGCAAAAACCCATGCCCCTTCAGCAGCCCACGAATTGCTCTAGCGCCACCAACATACCACCAGAACTCGACTATATCGATCAAGGCCAGCCTTCATCTGAAGCAAACCCAAATCTATCACCGACAGCAAATGGTGACTTCGACCTGGTGTCATATTTCGGCGGCGATATCGGACTCACCAATCCATTCCCCCATCCTAACACTGGTGGCGGCAAGTCAGATATCTTCGCCTCGCATGGGGGCCTGCTTCTACAGACCAAGCCTGGCCATTCTGCCAATGGGCTGTCTCTAAATCCGTACCAATCTCCATCATCACAGGCATATCGTTCAGCGTGGGACGAAAACACAGAAGTAAGCTTGCAAGTCCGTATACTTAAATAGATCGTTACTAATAAACCCGCAGAGCAATAGCTGGATAAAGAGTTACATACAAACATCACCTACGAGGAGCCAGGGCCTAGGTATAAGTAATGGAAAACAACAGTTCCAGGCATCGAGTCTAGAGAGACCGTCTAGCGGAGAGGTAAGATCAAGTAAGCAAGATGGCGAAAACAAAGTCAGCTAATTTATATGACCAGCAGCAAAGCAAGGAATATTGCCAAAAGGATGCCCTAGCCACACTTGTGAGGCAGAAAGCTACATTCCGGGCTGAAATGGAGGAACTATTTGATCAGCTGTACAACCTGCATCATGTTGGTGTGCTTTTTGAGTTGATACCACGGGATGGGCAGCTTGTTGAGCTCCTCGCGGCAATAAGGGAGAAATTTTCTGATTCATTGCAAATCTCCGACCCAGTGGGGCAGCTGAGTTTACCAAGAAATGAAGGTTTAGATAGCAAGATGGACTCATAATAAGGATGCATCCTGCTGGGTGATGTCGTACAGCTCGGGTGAGGAATGGACAATCAAAATCATTCGCCTTGCCACAATAGGGCACCATTCATTCAGGGCAGGAGGCGGGGAGATTTAAATGACTCCCCACGCCAAGTGCTCACGTTGTGACGTTGGCCAGGTCGACCGAGCCGATCCGGTTTAATCGGACTTAAATCAAGGCAAATGTTTCTAAGGCTGAAAATTCTGAATTTCTGATGATGATGCATGACTAGGTATATATCTTAAAAGGATAAGGTAGTTTACTAGGTCTCTTAAACCGTGAATCGGGGCAGGACGTAAGTATTATTAAGGAAAGGCCCTCCAAGTAAGGCCTCAAGTAAGAGACTTGCATAGGTTCAACTATTTCTATTAGCCTTTAGAAGGCTAGAATGCTTACTGTTTCGACCGAAAGAAAGGGGGAAATGGTATTGAAAAGGCGCCTGGTAATATAAAATATATCTTCCATTTTGAAATGAACAAAAAGAAAGAGGAACAATACTAACAGCATGCAGGCTTTGGAACCCGTGCCGGATACTCAAGGTGCAGAGTCAATTTTGTTGTTAGTACATACAGTGATCATCCCACGCCTGGGACATTCACCAAACGTGGCCAAGTGGAACCGGTTGGGAAATATGGCGATTATGAGATCGAAAGTATAGAGATGGATTCAGATGAGGATATGTGGTGGCCTCTTCCAGAGGACATAGATTGAGATGTAGCGTTTCCTGCGTCAGCTTAGGGAGGATAGAGATAGCACACAAGAGGCATTTAGTTAGTAGGTAGCAGTTTGGCTCTGGATATTTAAACACACACATATACTAACTAGACTTGTACGGGCGGGCCCCGGCTGCCACCAACCTGATACTCAGGTCCTAAAGCTGCAAAGTCGGTGTGTCCATCAAAGCTGTCCTTCCAAGTGCCCTCTTTCCAAATACCATCAAATTCATCATAATCCCCTGGATGTGAGCACCACTGGCGTACCACATTGCCACAGTCATCCAAAAAGACATGCAGCGGACTCCCAGTGTCCACAACCTCTTCGTCCACCACAAAAACATGCGTCACTACACATGCCGCATGATAGGGCCAATACATGTCTATTAACCGATCCGGGGCTGTGAGATCTGCCGGCGACATCTCCGCAGTCTGTCTGGCCAGCCCGGGGTCTTTAGGCGCCTCTCTCTGATTTGCAAGGCACCTTTCCAGCTCCGTCTCCCGCTTCTGAACATTCTCCGGCACATCCTGGTTCGTCACACGTTCCGGAAAAATTTCCAGCGCGCGCGACAGATCGGCCCCAGAAAATATAGTCGCATCATCAAAAATCATCCCATCATCACCTACCCAGTTGTAATTGGGCTCGTTGTTCTCTCGAAGTTCTTTATATTGCTCTTCTCTGTCAGAGTCATAGCACAGACGAAGCCAGAGACCTTCATTTGAACCAGAATAGCCTGCATATGGGCGCAAACACAGGGTGGAGAGGGCGAAGAATGGTCTCTATTTCAGATTCTGTGGGTTGGAGTGGGGTGTCACGAGCAAGATCATTATAGGGCTATTTTCATTATATTCATTTGATTTTACATGAGTTTTTTTTTAGCCATTTAGTGTTGAATTATATTATTAAATTGGTTGCATTACCTGTCGGCCTGCAGTTCCAAGATGCAGGAACTGATGCAACAGCCGGCGGCGGCGTTCATCGATGGACACATGGGGGGTGTTCCATTCATTCTTTTTTTTTTATGTTCGGTTGGTTTTGGGAAGTGAATGAATATAAACAATATGCAGGAAACAAACCAGTAAATACATCCAGAGCGAGGGGTCCCCAGGCTGGCATAGGCGGCTTGGCCCCGAGAATCAAAAATTTTAGTGGCATGTTGTTTGAGCTGGGTGGGTAAGTGGTGAAAGAGGAACAAATTATGACCCAAAGACATGGATGTCATGGATTAAATTATTTCGGCACCCCGCTTGGACCCAAAATGTTGGATATTGATGACCCTCCCTACCCGTCCGTCAGTTCCACCAATCATTCCTCCTTGAGAAGATACTATCCTGGAGGGTGTTCTCATCATGCATAACATCATCCTTCATGTTAGAGATCTGGTAGAAATTCCTTTCTAGACCAATTAACAACCCGTGAGTAGGTATTAGATGGACTGGAGAGATATGAATATCAAAGAAATATCCCCTCCCTGGGTCTTACACCTGCTTTCTATTTTGGATGGCCTAAAGCCGGGTGTTATCTATAATCATTAATCTGTAGGGGCAATCTCTTTTCTCACTAGCATAGGAGTGGAATGCTGCCTCTTTTTTAATGAGCTAAGCAAGCTTTCCTTGGCTGGATTTGATGCCACCTATCTGTGAATGTGTAATTGTATATTACCTTCTTAACATGATATACTTAAACATAAAACTGTTTTATTGGCATAGACACCTGCTACTCACCCTCTGAGCCCAAAGCATATGTGAGTATTAAAACCCCAACATCAAACATAATTAGATGTAAAATATCTTAACATGCTCACCCATCCAGGCGTTTCAAACACCATATTACCCACCTACCTATCCCCCACTTGCGTGATGATGAGACGCGTCAAGGTCGGACAACATATCCATATATATTGTTTGACGCATTGATTGTTCCCTTTCCAGTAACACTGCGATACACGCGAGAACATTGGCCTTGGGTATTAAAGAGTTGGAGGGTCCACGCATTATCGGATCCGCTCCAATCAACTCGACTGCCCGAGAAAATGAAAACGGGCTTGCATGGCTGGGGACTGGAACCTTGAATTGGAGGACTGGAACCTGAGGATCCAGGATGAGCTGATTTCAGCTTGCATCAATGAGACGATCAGAAGAGTAACTGTGGAAAGTTTCATGATGACCTGTTCTTATGAATGGTTAAAGGCTGTTATAATCTTGATTATATATGAGGAACCTACATGGAGAGATTCCAGGGCAATAGCCATGAGGCAGTGGTGGTTACGCTCAGTCTGGATACATACACTCCCAGTTTATATACTATTCACCTCTTACATGCTTTGGATACTGGTGGCGTTTACCAATATATTACTTGTCTAGAACTCAAATAGAGCTTGTGTCAACCATAACAGCTCGAAGTCTTATAGATGATCATCTATAAATAAAGTTTCGATAATGAAAACTGCAACCAATCACAAGACATTACTATGCTGGTCGGTACCCACTTTAACATCCTTCCGTCATTCACACCCAAATCTGCACCCAGACATGTATAGTCCTAAGACCCGCACACTATGCGAGAGATGTCGAAATAAATTTACTATGGGTCAGTCTTGAGGGCGTTAGGCTTCATGGAATAATAATTGTCCAGAATTTCTCTTCCCCCCCAAGAAGTTGTTCATATAATTAAAATCCTGCATCGTGGCGTCTACTCGAACTCTCAAGAGTATTAATCTTATGTCTGGCCAACCTTGCAGACAGCAAGACCACTCGCAACACTTTCCTGGCCTATGGAAACGGATATGGGGCCCCGTGGGCTAACGGAATCAGATCCGCCCCCTCACTTACCCGTTCAACACTAATTCAGCTGTCCCACTCATCATTCCACATTCTCTATGATCGACCATCTGCAGCACATCTCACAGGTGACAGACAGGTGTCAATCTGACCAGATGATGTAGAGTGTTACGACAAGAACGATGTTCAAAAATACCAAGGGTGCAGTTATATATCACAGATTTTGTTATCAAAGGAGTGTAGTTTGACATGTCTTTAACCAGGTGATACCATGACTGTGAACACGAATAGAAAGAGTCATAGCGTAAGGCAAGATAGAGCCCTTGTAGTGAATTAATGAGAGTAAAGGATTTGATAACACGACCAGAAAGTCAGGTGCTTCAATACAACACAAGTGTCCGCTTAGCACTGCAGGCTGCCACACACGGCACAGGACTCGCGGTACCCGTAATCGCATGCGGTCCCATAGTCCCGGTTGCACTCATAAACGTGGTCATTGAGGCACGCAGGGTTGATGTTCTCGTCACCACAAAACTGGCCCTGAATGCTATTGCAGATGCAGTCAGTGGGGCCGCATTGCCTCTCCTAGCAGGAATGTTAGGCTCTCTTCTTATTGTATTCTAACCCATACAGAATATTGCGAGGGAGGAAGGGTTGGGTGGACTTACAACAAGCGCGCCAAAAGCCATGGGGGTAAATGCAAGGAACGTGAGAATGGCAGTGAACTTAGGAAAGTATTAGGTCTCATGCACTATGATACAATCTCTGGGGTGAGAGCCACTTACTTTCATGTTTGCGATCTAGTACAGGCGTAAAAGCAAATGTGTGCCAAATAAATGTTTAGATTAGGTGGTGACCGGGTTGCAAGCGATGGAGGACTGGATAAGAAAATGCGAATGTTTTTCAAAATCTAATCACTCCTGTAGGCTTTGTGGCCTATTTATGTTCTTTCACGAATTCTAAGTCTCCGTGAGCCGAGAAAAGATATTCTCGCCAAGTCTATCGATACGAGAGAACTTGGGCAAAATGAGAGCGCCTCCATTGTCCTATTGGTACTCCATGTGCTGATCGCTCTCAGCCGCATCACACCTTCCTATGCACGAATTCAGCCTGATTGGATATTGAACAATATTTCAGTATCGGTCCCGTAATTCTGATGGATGAGACTCGTGAAAGTAAGGGGCCTTCGTTGTTGGCCAAGGCCCAATGGCCCTATGGCTAACAAACATTGAGGTAATCGGCCGGGTTCTGCCTTTGGGATGGCTGCACGCTGCTTGATGGTTCCAGGATAGAAGAAAGGTACGTCCATCCATTGTCCTTTAGAGAGAAACCAAGTACCTTATATGCAGAACTACGCCTTGGAGTTTTCCCTACAGTCTCGAGGAGTCCATTTAAATACTTTTTGTTCTCGTAAATATGGTAGATAAAACGATATCGGTCTAATCAAACGGGCATATTTCACCCCATTTGACCAGGGGTTAAGACAAGATTCTTAGCCTCAAGCCACCATTTGCCCAGTATTATCGGTAATCTCACCCCAGTGTTAATTTGTTTGGTCCTGTTAAGGTTTTGGTAGATGATCCTTTCGTATCCCCACAACAAACTTAAAACTAGTTCAAACCTCGTAGCGACTTTCCGAGTATTACGTGGCCTGATGACAGCAATCTACATGATTGGATTGAGAATATGCGCGAAAACATTTCGTATCCCACACCTCCTTCTTTCCCTGGCGGCTTTGCCAGCACAAACAAAGACCAGGCACAATTTGACATAAGCCAAGGCTCAGGTAACTAATCAATGGTGGCCAGTTGATGTGTAATATATGAATAATGCACGGAGATTGACGTCCCGTATGATACGGATTCATCGAGAGGAGACAACTGGGGATTTGCTCGGACATGAGCTCATTCACCTTTTCCTGTGGTCATTGGACCTATCGAAACTTCTTCTGAAGGTGCCGAGACACCATCTCCGAGCTAGACCCATCAGGATTCAGCCTCTTCCGAAAGGCTCTGGCCTGTATAGGGTCGAGGTGGATGTAGATCACAATGATCATTTCCCATTCAAGCTTGGCTACGTCATTCCTTCGGACTGTCGTACTCAGGTCCAAATCCTTTGCTGTGTTGGGAATGGCTGACCGGATGGTAGGTCGTCTCCCACAGATTCATTGGGCCCCGGGGCCTCGGCCAGTCAGCGAACCTCGAGAGACCAAAGGCTGTCTCTGCCGCTCAGGATTCAACCTTTTATAGCTCCAAGTTGGTACCTGAATTAGGATACATGGGGGGTTGTCGGTGTGGATTATTTGGCCTACCTTGACCTGATGATGACATGGTCGCCGGGGTATATTATTCCACCGGAGCAGGGTCAGAAAATTCTAAGCAAAGTCCAGTCAGGACGAGGTGGTGGGCATAGATAGACATGGTATTTTTGACACCATATGGTAGGCACAAGCCTAAGAGCCTAAACTGAGGAATTGCCAGTTTGCTCAACGGTCGCATCAAGCGTTTTTAATTGCCCGAGAGAGTGACAAGGTTAAGCCAGTAACTACCTGTGACTGACAAAACACCAAGCCACTATAGCGGACACATTCTTGCACTATCTAACAGTAAGCTTGGCCACAGTTGCAGAGGAAATGGCGCTTATTGCCGCTCTTAAGCCGCTCAAAATGGGCGTGTTACCGATGGTCCACAACCATAATGGACGACCGCGACTCCACTCCGTCCACGGCGTCGAGTCGACACGATTTTTCGCATCGGCTACAAACGAAGGAAAGTCTACCATAGCAGGGATTCTGGTGGCTAAACGAATCGCTAGAGGAGCGGACACCATCACATCGATGGCTGATGGCCGGAATCTGCTCCATGTTGCATCAACCGCGCGGCAGAGCAATATCGTGGGCTTGCTCCTCGAGAATTACACCTCCATTGATCAACCCCATTTTGTCAAGGGGTAAACCAAGGAAGGGCGGACCCCTCTCCACGAAGAGTGTCGGTCCGGCCCCTTAGATACTGTAGCTCTGCTCGTGGATCACGGTGCTAGCGCCGACATCGAGGACGAGCGACACCACATGCCTCTGGACGGATGTGCGCAGTTCGTAGCTGAACATCGCAGTGCCCTCCCACAAAGGGGGGTGATAGAAGCCTGTTCAATCTCACCATCAGGGCCGGGGTGCTGGCGGAGGATGACCTTGCTGGGAACAGGAAACCTGGGCATGTACCACCCGGTGAGGAGACCAGCCGATCGGTGTAGCTCAAGTGATACGAGTGGAAATATGATAGCTGAATCAGAGAGAGGTAGTAATCTCCAGGGTCTGTACTTCTTTCTTATGCTACCCGTGGAACCGCTTTTCTTATTCCAACCATCCAATACAAGGCCTTGACCGAGAATGTAGGTAGATATGGACACTGTCCAATCCATTGCCCTAGCAACTCCTATCCAATTCTTTGGAATGATCACGCCCGCAGTAGTTTGAGGGATAGAACGGACTCGATTTCATTTGCCAGAAGCGAATCATATATTTTTGTCTGCCAGTGGCTTACCATTTGCTCCGCAGTGAAATTGTGAACCACAAGCAGTTGGGAGCAGCTTGTTGATCCAGGAATCAATATCCGGAATGAGCCCACACAGATGTCAGCCTCTTCCCCCAGCCCCAAATGAGGAAGACTGTATAAAGCCACCAGCCACCGGCCACCACTAGCACCCTTACCGTACAGCCTCCCCACTCCCATGCTCCCAACCCGGCCCCGCTCGTAGCCGGCGATGTGGGCCTTCACACCATCCTCAGCCTGAAGTGGAATCATTCCGATAAGGATATCCCGTGGTCAGGGGAACCAACCATCTGACCGAGCTAGAAAAGCTCGACCATGCGCTAGACAACATGGTGGGGACGATCAAAAGCTGGTGATCGGGAAGGAGCCTTTGGTCGGGGCAAGGTCGGGCCAGATGGGCGACTGAATGTCTTTCATGAGACGCTGGCAGAAGCCGTGATCGACTTCCAAAAAAACGCATGCCGCCGACTCCAGACGACTCACCTGGCTGTACATGGGCGCCTTGAATCGATCTCTCGGCTAAAGGTAACCCCGCCGAGGAGCAAATGATCCAGTTCATCGCCTCACGGCCCAACTTAGATGGAGTTGATCTGCATCTGCACATGCCCAACCTCGCCGCCCATCAGAGCAAGTTGATTACGCGCTGGCCCGCATCCTGCCCGATCAGACCTTCCTGGCGACCGAGTTCTCGATGGCCCGGCACTGGAAGTGACATCTGCTGGACGCTGTCTCGTCCCATTTGTATCACGTACGGGTTCCCCAGCGGGGAACCCGTTCTTTACTTATTCATCCATATATATAAATACGGCTTGGGAAGCAGAGACAATGAGCACCTACTCATGATCCTGCCCCTTGCAGCGTAAAACAAAATAAAAAAAATATATATATATATCAAAAAGAACCAACATGAACCTCAAAGAATTCGCGATAATAAACTCTAGATATATGGCGTAAATTTTCCGCTATCCAATTTTTATTCCGGTTATATCTTCTAACAACGCTCCAAACAATGTATTGTTCATCTCACAGGTCGAGCTCCTCGCCGAGAGACAAATACCTACAGCTGAACAACTGCTATGCCTATTCCGCTCCGGTTGGCATCCGCATTCGCAAGTAACAGGTTGAAGTTGTCTACCCTTCCGTGGATCCTCTGGCGGCCCCAGTGGCGCCATTCCCAGTCCACAATGTGTAAGCCAAGTCCCCCCCCCCACCTGGAAATCGGTGAGCCCGGGGTTCCGGTTGGGCAGGCTGGTCGTCCTGACGCGGGACTGAGTTCAACGAGGCGATTGACAGCCACATCCGTTAGAAACACGCTCTCCTCAGCTGTAGAGTAGGCGACCCACCAGGTTGCCATCTACCTAGGGATCACCGGTCGCGAGATCAGGTCGGCTCGATTGGTATGGTTATTGATGTTCAATACCGTTGCCCAAAAGCCGGTGTCGGTGACAACGACATGCGATGGGCCCGGGAAGGACGGTCGAGCCGAAGAGAAGCGAAGTCCCCTTGGGCGAGCTCCGGGCACCCGCAAACCCTCATCGCCAATCCGGAATTTGGTTGCGGCCTGGTCCTCAGCCTTGACAACGAACCCCGCGGCGTCGCAGCCTGGAACAAAAGGCTGGCTTTCCACGAGAAGTCCTATCTCGGCCATTAAGTGGTCTCTACTGGTGTGGCGACAGTTAGGAAGAAGTTCAACTTGACGAGAGAGCTAAGGCGACAATGAGGCGCTACACTGGTCTTCCAAGCCATTTTAGATTTGGAACGGCGCGCCTTCGCACTTGGCAATAATTCCTCCCATAGTTGCTTGGTTATCTGTTGGAATAGGAACAGCTAGATTTTATGGTTTCGAGGGTGAAAGTTACGAATATCCTCGGAGTTTGTGGCGTCCTGTTCACGTATTGCTGATAATTTTTCGGTTCAATCTCGACCCAGCAACCCCCGACGATACAATATCACAGAAGCTGAGGGATTGAGGAAGGCGAGTAGGATCTACTCAGCCAGAGAACCCTCAAACATGGCTACACTCAGCTGCATGTGTTCCTCCGGCTTCGCGGATGCATGGTGTGCCTGCAGCCGTCACGAGCTGGCGAGGGCTCTGTGCACAATCGGAACGCAGCCCTGCTAACGGCAGAATTTCCCGGGTTCAAGGCGCATTCCTCATTCCTTGCCCTGAAATTGCCGGGTCTTTAGCTGTAGTTCAGCGAGGATCCTCAACAGGCTTGGCCAAAGCGAGTGAAGTTAAGCAGCGCATTTCTTGATCCTGCTTATCCCATCCTTGTGGCTTTCCAGGGGTCTGCGTGTGGTTGTTTGTGGGATAGGAGTCGGATGTGTGATTACTGACAATCTCTTGACCTCCTCTTAAGTGTGTTCTTAGCGGCACCCAAGGGTCGCCACGTGCTTGGCGTGGTGCCATTTAAACCACCCATGCATGTCAGTAGGCGATTACCAATCATAAATTCAGGGGGGAGAAGAAAGAAAAAAGCCTCCTCGTAACAAGATTATAAATTGCGTGCTTTTCCCACAGTCGAGCAATTATGATAAGCTGCTCGCTCTGATTCTTCGATGATGGCGAGTGCGAGTGCCGCTAAGACGCAATTCCCGCTCCGATGCCGTGATCGCGTCCCCCAGCATATCAGAAAGCTCGTCCGTCGTGAGATCCCCATTTGACCTTCTAATCTCGAATTATGAATGGCGTAAATCTCACTCACTTCCCCAATTTTACTGAATTTTTCACACGTGGACCTCGTAACTCCACCGGCTTTAGCACCATTCGGGTTCCTTGGCTGCGGTAACCCTTCCACCACCACCTGCTCACAATGGGGTCCATGACAAGTTAAGGAGCTTGTACAGGTTGACAATGGAGTATCAGGAGTGGCCTCGAGCTCGCAGCTCACCGTCGTTCCCTCCCCCCACTTCCTGGAACTGGCTAGGAGTTGGGGTAACGGCGATTATAAAACGAGCGGTTTCTCCACGTTTGTGATGGTTAACGCACTGCCCTCTGTTTTCTCTATTGCTCTATAGATCCCGGCATATGAGAGATGGATCAAATCAAACACCTAGGTGCCGGCGACCGCGACATAGAGTCCACGTTGCGACCCGACTCGTCTAGCACGTCTGTGGATAAAGATGATAACTATGAGATCTACAAGGTTTCCAAAGATCTCAGTTATAGCCCAGAAGAGGCCAAGAGGGTGCTTCGAAAAATTGATACTCGTTTGATACCGCTTCTGGTGGTGATCTACATGTTGCAGGTAGGGTCACCCGCCCTCAGTGCGATGAACACCGCAGGCTGACTCTGGGACAGTATCTGGATAAAAACAGCCTCAACTTTGCATCTGTCTATGGACTCAAAGAAGGGACCAATTTAAAGGGACAGGATTATTCCTGGCTAGGTGAGTCCCCGTACTGTCTTGGTACCTCTGGATCGGGCACTAACCCAGCCTGCAGGTTCCATCTTTTACTTTGGATACTTGGTCGCGCAATACCCTGCTGGTTATGCCCTCCAGAAACTTCCGATCGGCAAGTTTCTTTCTGTAACCACGATCGGTAAGGATCCCCCCTCAATACTCAATATAGGAAAACGGAGGTTTTCTAATCAGCCCGCCAGTCTGGGGTGCGCTTCTCATGACGACTCCCGCATGTCACAACTTTGCCGGGATCGCCGCAAACCGCTTCCTCCTAGGGTTTTTTGAAGCCGTTGTCAACCCTGGCTTTGTCCTTCTGATGAGTATGTGGTATACCCGAAAAGAACAGCCACTGCGACTCGAGTCCTACTACTGCACCAATGGTATTGCGACCATGTTTGGAGGGTAAGTCGCTGCCTTCCCGTTGCCGAGTTTGAACCACACCCATCCCAACGGCAGGATGCGAGGTGCAAGCCGACTAACGATTCAGATTGATTGGCTACGCGGTGGGCCATATCACCTCCGGACTGCCTAAATGGATGTATGTATTCCTCATCTTCGGCAGCGTTTCCGTCACGGTCGGGATTACCGCCCTGATCTTCCTCCCCGATCTGCCATCGACAGCCAGATTCTTGGACCAGCGCGAAAAAGCCATCGCCGTCGAACGCGTCGCAGAAAACAGACAAGGCGTGAAAAACCACCACTTCAAATGGCATCAAGTAGAACAAGCGGCGAAAGATCCAAAGACATGGCTCCTGTTCGTGATGGCAGTGGGGGCACAGATACCGAACTCAGCGCTCACCAGTGTAGGACTGATTCTTTTTTTTTTTTTTTTTTTTTTTTTTTTTTTTTTACTTTTCGTGTTTCAATTTCGAGGACGGTAAATATTGACGCTTGGTATAGTTCACTTCGATCATCGTTGGTTCGTTTGGGTTTGATACCCTGGGAACTCAGTATCTTCAAATCCCCGGCGGCGCGGTCCAGTTTCTCGCCTTGTTGATTGGTGGCGCGATCGCCAGCAAGTACAGTGATAAATTCCACTCTCGCAGTGCTTGTATGATCATCGCGAATTCTATATGTATTATTGGGTCCGGTTTGTTGGTTGGCCTACCGGACTCCAATAAATGGGGTCGCTTGGTTGCCCTCTGGTTGTGCTATTTCCAAGGCCTCGGATTTAGTATGAGCTTGACTATCGTTAGCTCCAACATAGCGGGGTATACCAAGAAACAGGTGACAGGGGCCCTCTTGTTTACCGGATACTGTGTGGGAAATATCATTGGGCCCCAGACTTTCAAAGACAGCGAGGCGCCTAGGTATCACAGCGCATATGTTGCGTGGGTCATCCCCGGTATCCCCTGGTATTGGTAGCCTCTGCAGGTGAACTAACAGGTCTATAGGATGCTGGTTGGGTACACCATCAAGCTTGTCGCTATCGTTATTCTATATTTGTACATGTATTACGAGAATAAACGTCGAGATCGAGCGGCTGCGTTGGAGGGATCCGATGAAGAGGAAAGCGGAATCGAGAATGGAATGCTGGTATGCTCCTCCCCTGGTATATTTATAATCAAGTGAGACTAAGAGGTTGCAGGGTCGCACGGAGCTTGAGAACAAGCACTTCCGTTACGTCCTTTAGATTTGATGTCAGTGTTATTTTGCTAAGAACGATTTGGGGGGGGGGCGATGGCCACGCTTTCTACACATGCTAGTGGAAGCGGATTGGGATATTGTGCAAGCTTGCGATTATATTATGTATGGATGGCATGGTTTTCTTGAATGCGCCACTTCTAAGAGTTGGGTAGCTTCATTGAGTGCAGATAATGCAAAGTGAAGGCAGATTACCAAGCTGTATACCTTATCGCCACCGGCCACGCTTCAACCATTTCTATAGCATGTATCAACATTAACAAAATCAATCGTTACACAGCAAATTATCCTCTACCATGATAGCCATAACACACAGATTCCTCGGCTCCCACATCTCAATTGTAGATTTCTGCCAGGCAACACCATATCATTGGACTTTGTATGGCTGTAGCAACTCCCTTTCAGGAATCCAGAACACGGCAACCTACGGGTCTAAATTGAACAGAGGACTGTGCATGGCGTTATTATCAACTGCATCACGCAAGAGTGCCCTATTTTCAACTGCCCAGGAGCCACGCTTATCAAATCAAAGACCATCATGCAATATCCACCGCTAATTGGCTACTGAATGGTGTCAAAAAGACTAAAATATGCCAATAGTTAATGTACAACCCCAACTTGGTGTTTTTTTCCCATCGCCCTTAATGCCGATGCATGAGGAGAAACCCCGATTGTGTTGTATGATATTTCCTGACGCCGCTAGTTCTGACTGATGGGCTATACTGCTGCTATTATTTCGTGATTTGGCGATGGAATGATGTAAAGAGGGGAGACAACGGGTATATATGTGTTTCACCCCTCACTATATGTACCTCGAAATATCTAATTCCCTTTAAAACAATCAACTCACAGACCCAGCACCCCTTTCATCCTGATCTGAATATCCAAAATTGCACCCTATATTGCGGAGCTTTCAATGGCTGAGATAGTGGTGCCTGCAAAGGCCGATTCTGAAGTAAAGCCGAGAGTCAAGCGAGTTATCGACGAAGAGGGAGGAACAACTACCGCAAGTGTAAGTCGCCTAGTTACGTCACGCCACCCTGATAGCTCACTGACTCTTGAGGCTCATCCAGTATCCCCATTATCTTCCTGTCTGGGATTATGGGGAGAAATACCCCCCTCTAGAGCCCTTTGTCCATGTTGAACATGGCAAGGATGCAGATCCATCGTTTAAGGACTTATTGGGCGAGGGCTCCAGGATCCAAAAGCTCACTCCCACCATCGGCTCCGAAGTAACTGGTGTCCAGCTCAGCAAGCTCAGCCCCGCAGGGAAAGACCAACTCGCATTGCTCGTGGCTCAGCGTAAAGTGGTAGTTTTCCGAGATCAGGATCTTGCAGACCTCCCTATCCAGGAGGCGTTGGATTTTGGAGGCTATTTTGGCCGCCATCACATTCACCCCACGAGCGGCGCTCCAGAGGGATATCCCGAAATCCACCTCGTCCACCGCAATGGAAATGCCGGAAAGTTCGAGGACTATCTGAACGGGCGCAACACGAGCGTTATCTGGCATTCAGATGTCACATATGAAGAACAGCCTCCGGGCACAACATTCCTGTACATTTTTGATACCCCTGAGGTAGGTGGTGACACCGCCTTCGTCGACCAGGTCGAGGCATACAGACGCCTGTCCCCAGCAATCAAGGAAAGATTACACAGCCTGAAAGCTGTACATTCGGGTGTGGAGCAAGCTGAATTCAGCAAGAAGAGTGGTGGAGTGGTGAGACGGGAGCCCGTGTCGCATGAGCACCCGCTTGTTCGTACTCACCCAGCCACGGGTGAGAAAGCGCTCTTCGTTAATGCCGGCTGTAAGTCCGCGAACTTGTTTCTAATATCCTGGCGTTTTATGCGGACTAACTAGATCCCGGAAGTCACCCGTAGCATCGTGGGACTCAAGAAGGAGGAGAGCGACGCGCTGTTAAACTTCCTCCTAGCCCACATCGGTCGCGGTGTCGATTACCAGGCCCGTATCCGATGGGCGCCTAAGACTGTGGTTGTTTGGGATGTGAGTGAATTGCTTGGGTAACCCGTTAAACACGTAGACTGACCGAATCGATAGAACCGGGTCACTGCGCACACGGCGCTGATTGACTGGATTACTGGAGAGCGTCGCCATTTGGCGCGTATCACTCCACAGGCCGAGCGCCCATATGAAACCCCTTATGTGCCGGATGAAAGAGATCAACAACCTTAGACCGGAAACTTTGGAAAACTAGATGAGGATAGTCTCAGAGAAGGGAGAGGCTTACCGCGTCCCATAGGTTATACGTTCATCTTGTATCGGTAGCTGATAACATGTCTAAACTAATAAGTGGAGTTTTCAACAGTAAACTCGCCTTTAATCTTTGAATTTGCCCGTATCATCTCCATGTCTCTAGGAACGTTCCACACTTTCTTTTGCAATAAGTAATAGAAAGAATAACTCCTGTGCCGCTGACAGTTTATGCTCCTATAACCAAGAGGGCAGAGTCATTGTTGCCCCACATCTTCATGACCAGCATTGACCGCGCTTAACGCCTCCGCGGCGGTGTAAACATGCACAAACCGTGCCCCAGGATACCTGCAGCCGTCGGCCCCGGTGGCCTCGACGTATAGATGCGAGTCCTCCCCGATCGAAGCGCTGCTTGAGCAACGGCAGATTCAGCTTCGGAGAGTCCTCGGAGGACTAGAAGCGCTCATCTAACGGGGTGTTCAACATCGGGAGAGCGCGAGGTGACGATTCGAGGGAGCAATACAAATGTTGCATGGGTGAGGTAATTTACTATTCCATTCGATTCGGAGGTTAGAAAGCAAAACACCCAAAGAATAGCGTATTAATTGTAGTTTATGTCATTTCTTCTATCATTACCAGGGTCCCTGTCACATTAGTGAACCCGAAACCGACTCATTGCGCACCATATAAATAGAGATAGGCTATTCATTTCACTTCAAGTTCGAAAGCCTCAGTGCTTCCAGACGTAGCCTGAGCCGCCGCCTCCCTCCGACGCCGCTCCGCTTCTTCTTTCAGGTGTTGCCTGTGGGTTTTCATGGCCTTCCTCTCGCGCAGGGTTCGTCGGATGCATACCGTACAGCATGTAACTAACAACACGAACCCGATGATGGGCAGGCCTATCACCACAAACATCATAGTTCTCGTTTGAGACGGACTGGCGTGGGACATGCCATCGTTGCTGTTGATGGCGGTGTTGTCGCTGTCTAGGCAACTTAGCAATCCCGGGTCGACCGTTGTTCCAGGGATCCAGGTACCCAGCACTGGTACGGGCCCGGTACAAGTACTGAGATCTGGTGGGGACGGGGTCAAAATTGCAACGTCAGAAGAGCCCCAGGTGATAAACCAGGCGTTATGGACGCGCAAGCCGTTCGGGAGGGGGTGTGTCGTTGTGGTGGCGGGTGATGGTGAAGCCCCAATGATGTCCTCGAAACACGCGGTAATGCTGGCACTGGGATCCGGGATGCCGGAAAAATAGGACAGCGTAAATCCACTGCGGCAGATGAAATATTGTTAGCGGCTTGGGGGTGGGTCTTGTCCAAGAGGAGGTCATACATGCCTGGAGCAGCAAGACGCGGTGGAAATGGTCCTCGTCGCTGTTGCTGTACCTGACACGGAAGCACCAATGTTGTATGCCGTCCACCCGCTGGGACAAACTGCGGGGCTGTAGTGGAAGGACTCGGTTTGGGCCCGGTCCCATCCGGAGGGCTGACAAGAAGAGGCTTCCTCTGATGTGAGGTATGTAACGGTGGTGGTTGAAAAGTTATTCCAATAGTAGCTGTTGACAAAACTTGTAGTTCCGAATTGGTCGGTACATGTTGATGGTGGCACAAAGGGGGTTGTCAGAGGTTCAGGGGCTGTGGCTGCAGTCGTTGAATTTATGTTAGAAGACGACATCTTCAGCATACCCAGCGGGGGGCTGTCGTGATGCTCAACAGCATGTACTTGACTCTCATAGTTGTACTCGAACAGGCGTAGGGGTGGTGGGGATACTGGCGGGATAAGAGAATATTGGCTCGCCAAGAGGTGGCAACCCAAGGGGTCCGCTTTGGAAGGCCGTCACGCGTACACTCTTTATTAATAACGGGACTGAGTCCTTTTAGCAAAGGCAGAGCAGAGTTGAGGGGCGCCGGAAATATGAGGGGCTTGTGGCTTGATTCACTTAAGCTACGCTAGAGCGCGCACGTGGGCTGTTTCGGGTTTTGGATAGGAGGCTTGAAGCGACTCTTAAGCATTGCACTTTGCTTTCCACCAACCCTGGTCACTGTCATTTTGGCACTTCTTGGCATCCCTTGGCACCTTTTTAGCGCAATACAATTGAGGAGGCGATGGATTCAACAGAAGCAGCGCGATGTTACATTGTTATCCTCCGCCTCTTGCAAAGAGCCACCTTGAAGGGCAAGAGCGAGATATATACCACAAGCCGCGGCTGCAGGTACCCGAATTGCACCAATCAGAACGGCGCACCCTTCAGATATCTTTAACCATCTACCGGCATCTCTGAGACAATTAGTAGACTATCCAGGGGCCAAACCCACCTGGCTCAGGGTTCTAACCAACTTCCAACTTCTCCTGCCGAAACCAACACTCCCTCTGAGCCTCATTGGAGGGAGATTGCGTGTCACTATGCGGCCCTAACTTCACACGGGATCACCTGGGGAGGAATTACTCAGTTGGAAGGACAAAGCCGCATCACTTAGGAAGAATATGTAAAAAAATGGAGAATATATCTGGCATTTCCTGCCGTCCCCCTACCAACACCATGTTTCGTCATGGTCTGGTAGCATCCACTCTCTAAAAGACATTGTTATTGCGCAAGGCTAATATACACATTAGTATTATATTTCCGCGCGTGAAATTCGCACTATGGATAGTACAGTAGACTTAGACATCCCGGCCTTCATACCCTTGGTTTCCTACTCTGGTGGAAAGATTGATTTGCTCGTCCTGTTCGTAAAGCTTCTTCGGAAAGTTAGTGACTTTTAAAGGCATTCACCATCGTTTTATGGACAAAATTTCTAAATTCACTACACATTAAATAACTCCCAACTCGCAACTCTCTGCGGCGGATCTGCAGTGGGTTGGCGATGGTGCGGCTCGCCCGACCCTAAATGGAACGCACATCGATTATCATTCTTTAAAAACTCTCATATATAGTTAAGAGCTACTTAAAGTAACCGGACATGTCATCTCATCTCTCTTGTTTGCGGTGTATTTTTGTGTCGATACCGGCCCCAGCAATTGACCTAGAGATATCTTTTACTCTCTCCCTGACCTCCCAAAATTTTAACATCCGGATAATCCCTGAGATCAAAGTCATGCTATCAAGCACTTCTGGACTGACTCATACTCATATCCCTATAATCTACGAGTAGCTCAGTAAATGGATGAGTTACAATTATTCCTGTTCCGGGTTACGTACCTTGATACTACCCAGTCGATCCCTTCATCCTGATTTAAAATCAGAAATAAGCACTAGTACAGATTGAACCCGGGCATGAAATAATACACTTATGAAACCGCGATAATAATCAGAAGCGTAGTGGGGGGGAGGGGGGTGTGGGGATATAAATAATATCTCTTATTCCCTTCAAGAGCCATTGATGAATGCAGGTTCACGTTATCGCTACACTTCCCTCCCCCTTTGAAGGAACATGTGGGCTACATCTCATACCACCTTCGTGTGGGTGTGTTTGGTGCTCCATTTCTTCCTCGCATTGCCCGGTTCTATTGCTCATTCCGATCAACCCAAAAACCAAGCATCCGTGGCTCCCCGGCAGGCGTCCCTTCCTCCATTCGTAGCACCCCAAAATGCAACGGCCGACGACATCGAAGCAGCACGGCAAATCGTCAAGAATGCCATTGCAAAAATGACCCTGTTGAACAAAGCGCGTCTAGCCCGGCCTTCCCGTAACAATTTCAGCTTGAAACCTGGCACGAAAGTGTTCAAGCGAGACGAGGCACCACCCTCTCTGCTGAATATCACAGACCAGATAGCTAGAGCTGCTGCATTAGTTGCTGAGTTGGACACTGATTCCTCCCTGAATGCTACCTCCACTCCATCCTCTCTCGGAAAGAGAGCTGGGAGCTTCTGGATGGAAAGTATCGCACGCAAAGGCACGGTGCCATGGGGCGATGACCCTTCCTATAAGGTCTATACCCCTCCACGGAAAACGGATTTTGACACGAGAGAATACCCTCAGGTTGCTGATAGAGTGCGACTAGGTGTTCCGAAATGTGGTCACCGACTACGGTGCTGATCCCAGCGGCGCGACGGTGAGTACAGTGCAAAAATGGAGAGAAATGTAAAGGCGCTAATGACGCATGCTCATACTGAAATTCATAGGATTCAACGGCGGCAATCCAACAGGCGATAGCAGATGGTAAGAGATGCGGTGCCGCCTGCAATGGAGCCACCACAAAGAATGCCATTGTGTACTTCCCGCCGGGCAAGTACCTAGTATCCAGCTCTATCAGTGTTTACTTCGGGACCCAGATTATAGGGGATGCTAACGACTGGCCTACCATCGTTGGCGCTGCAAGCTTCGTCGGCCTTGGGGTCTTGTCGACGGACGTATATGTTGAGAATGGTGGAGAGGGCCCAGACGGGAATGCGCTGGAATGGTATGTTAACACTGCGCGTTTCTACAGTCAGATCCGCAACCTCAAGATCGATATCACGGCAACAGACCCTGGCGCGTATGTGGCGGCGCTCCATTATCAAGTGGCGCAGGCGACTACAATTGAAAATGTCGAGATCATTGCAGATTCCGGCACGGTATGCTAGTTCTTCCAAAAAATATTATTAGCCCATTGGGCTGCCTTGTACAAAAGCTAATTCGGAAAACAGACGCAACAGGGCATGTTCGCCGAGAATGGAAGCGGAGGCGTCATGTCCGATCTCACCTTTACCGGTGGCAACTTTGGCATCTGTAAGTGACTAAGGATCTATTTAGAATTGTGCCAAAGAGCTAAATTCTCCACACCAGATGGTGGCAGCCAGCAATTTAGTGCCGCGCGGCTGACCTTCAACGGCTGTAATACTGCGGTCGAGGTGATCTGGGACTGGGGTTGGGTATGGAAGAATATCAAGGTCGATGGCTCTAAAGTCGGGTTCCGGCTGTACAACGACGCAAACGGGCAGCTCCCAGGATCAGTCACTATCGTGGATTCTACGTTCACCAACATTGGGGAGTCTGCTATTGAAATGGCTGTCCCTGTGGACGTGCAGGATTCAGGCTTCACGGGGTTGATCTTGGACAATGTCAATCTTGGGGCCAAGATCCAGGACCACTGGAGTACAAATCAAATTCTGGGGGCTGGCTATTATAAAAGCGTGAGTTCTTGCTTTGCCTCTCTCTATATGCCCGTATGTAGTATACGTGGTAAAAAAAGAAAAGCAGCTGATTTGTGGGCGGGTTTGGACAGTATGTCATGGGAGCTACTTACAAGGACAACAAACGGACATGGACAAATGGCGAGATGGACTACGACCGTGAGCCAACTCTCTTGGGGCAATCGGTCGGTGGGCTGGACGTTGCCCCGTACTTTGAGCGACCAAGAAACCAGTATGCTGATAAGTCCAGCTCGGACTTTATCCATCTGAAGGACCAAGGTGCGAAGGGCGATGGCTCAACTGACGATACTGCCGCCGTTCAAGCTGCCCTCAACGCGTATGGGGACGGCAGCAAAATCATTTTTGTTGATGCCGGAACGTATATTATCACGGATACGGTCACAATTCCCAAGGACGCGAAGATTGTCGGCGAGACCTGGTCCCAATTCGCTGCCCATGGTGACAAGTTCTCTGATGCGAGTAACCCTGTGGTTATGCTCAAGATTGGAAATGATGGTGATGTGGGTAGCGTTGAGATGCAGGACCTTATCATTACCTCCAAGGGCCCAACTCCTGGAGTGATCTTGATGGAGTGGAATGTCGATGCCTCGAGTGCTGGAGCTGCGGCTCTGTGGGATGTGCATGTTCGCTTGGGAGGAGCTACTGGGACCGAGCTCACGCCGGCTGAATGCCCCCCAAACACCAGTGGTACTAATGGCCCTGAGTGCCAGGTCGCGAGCATGCTTATGCACGTCACGAAGGGGGCATCAGGATATTTCGAGAACATGTGGCTGTGGGTGTCAGACCATATAATTGACGACCCCGATCTCACGGACCCCCTGAATAACATGGAACAGTTGTCAGTTTATAGCGCACGCGGTATGCTCATCGAAAGTCAGAAGGCCACCTGGCTGTACGGCACCGCGTCAGAGCACAGCGTGTACTACCAGTACAACTTCAATGGGGCCCAGAATATCTTCACCACGTTCTTACAGACCGAATCTCCCTACTACCAACCAACCCCCAAGCCACCAGCTCCATTTGAGGACGCTGTCGGCACATTTGCTGGAGATCCGGATTACTCATGCGATGGCAGCGATGCTGATGGTTGTGATGAATCCTGGGCCGTCATCATGAAGAACTGCCAGAACGTCCACATCGGCGCTGCAGGAACATACTCGTGGTTCAGCACATATACCCAGGACTGCATTGACACCCACAGCTGCCAAAAGGCTCTGTGGCTTATTGACGAAAACTATGATAACAACCGTCTGCAGCACATCATCGGCATCGGTGCCAAAAACATAATTGTTTCTTCCGAGGGGACGGCCATTGCGTCACAGGACAATCTGGCCGTGACCAGCCACCCGGCCTGGGCACATATCTCCCTGTACGAAGTACCGTCCATCGGATCCGCTCCCGAGGACCCTGACGACCAGTGTGACAAAGAAGATCGTCCGTATAGTACCGAGGACGTTCCAGCAGGAGACATTGAGCTTTGGACCAACGACGGACAAGTCTTAAACCATGCCGATGACACTGACGGACATCAATGGGTTACGATCGTGAACCTCACCCCCTATAAGTTCATCCACACGTCCGGCCCTGAGCCATACCAATTCGCGGCGTGGGATTTTGGCGATATCCCCTCTGGAAAGGCGAGGAAAAACGAGGCTACATATGATACCTCGCTCGATGTCGGGAGTTTTGTGGATACCAATGGGTACGCCAACTACCAGATTGAGGGCACAGACAAGACATTCCAGATTCATGTCACGACGCATATCCCGGACTCGTATGAGCGTCGGGTCGTGTTCGACCTCGGGGGCATGGGGGCTGGGTGGAGGGAGTTGGGCTTCCCTGGTGAGCGGGTCAGCGTCGCCCTAGTCATCAGTGGTAGTGAAGAGTACGGTAGCTATATCACTTCCCTGCAACTGAATGACGCCAACTGGATGCACAAAATGTACGACATCATCAAAGACCGCCAGCTGCGCCATGTCGTTGTGCCCGGTTCACACGATGCCGGCATGAGCCTCATTAGCGACGACTCTGGCTGGATTGGCGGTGGCACTGCTTCGAACACAGAGACTCAGAGTTTGGATAGCTATAACCAGCTAGTGGTCGGCACGCGCTACTTCGACATGCGCATCGTCAGCGTCAAGGGCGGCGAGTTCTGGTCCGCCCACGTCAACGACGAAACCAGCGGTTCTCCTCTAGGCGCTACCGGAGAGTCTCTCGATGCTCTGATCGCAGGCGTCAACCGCTTCCTGACTGACTACCCCGGCGAAGTTATCGTGTGGTACATAAAATACATGGTCGACCTAGACGTAACGGGGTCGGACTCGAGCGACCGATACTGGGACGAGAGCAAGGTCCAGGCTTTCTATGACAAGCTGGAAGACATTAATTTCCGCTGTACCGGAGTGCCCACGGATGTTTCCTTCGACCAACAGCCCATCAGCAACTTCTTGGACCACAATGACGGGGCCGGGTGTGTGCTTCTTCTAACCGACGGCCGCTTGCAACAGGGACTCTCCGTCGACCGACCCTCATCCGGTATTTATCATGGACCAGATTACTTTCAGCGCGACGACTACTGGGCCGAAGAGCAGTACACGCAGCAGAACGCCGAGAAGCAGGTTGCCCGACTGCACACACATTTGCGCGATGGGGGTGGCTCTGACACCTACTTTATCATGCAGTGGCAGTGCACGCCCTTTTTCCTTGACGTCTCGATCCCCCCTCCAACCCTCCAGCTAATTGCAAACCAAGAGACAAATCCCGCGCTTTACCACTACGGCGTCCACGAGATCACGCCCGAGTATTTCCCCACTGTAATCCTGCATGACGCGGTTGGTCTGTTCCATGTAAGCGATCTGGATTCTGCCAACTATAACCCCATGATGCAGGCGCTGGTTATCGGGTTAAATTTGTATATGGTCCCGCAGAACTGCGATGTTAGCTCAATCCCGCATCCACTGCTGCATGCAAAGGCAAGTTCCAGAATGGCAAGTATCATGAGCACTGAGGGCCAGGGTTTCCAGACCTTCAGCGGAGTTATCTTCGCCAACGGGACGGTTCTGGATCCAGCGCCGGCCAACTTTTGTCGGACTTGCACATATAATGATACCTCGAGTATTAACCATCCTGCGGCCGCTAAGAGCGAACGCAGTGTGAAGTTGCCAGCCTTTAGCTGAGGGCCGCCAGCCTAAAGTACGCCACTGTTCTTACTTATTTGTCAGGAGGCAATGTTGTAGTGAAGCTTCTTTACTATCAGAGTTGAAGAACTAAGTTCTGGTTCAATATAACCATAAACACTAATTTAGGTCTTGAATAGTAACGTTAACTATAATACTTTATATTGATGCTATCAAGTTTTATAGCCTTAGTCTTTCGCAATAGCAAACTAATCATCTAAGGCATCCCTTCCCATGGTTACTAGAATACGGCTGGGGAATCTACCGAAGAATTACTATCGAGCTCAGGCATATTCCTACAGATTTTGTGGTCGATTAAAAGCGTAAAAGGAAAAATTGCAAAATCCAACGTTTTCAATTTCTCTCGATCTACCAATAATCCACCACCAATTAGGAACTCATGCCACATGTAGCACCCGCTCCAAGCAACAGAGCCACTAGCAACTAGAGTCTCGGTAGAGTTCATAATATTGGGCTTCTACTACCATTAGGCCCACTTTCAGAAGACAAGGTGCGCGCCCTTCTGCCGGAGTAAGCAGGTTTAAGCATGCAGGCTGGAGGCCATGCTGCTATTAAGTTGCATCATCGGAAATATCATGCAGACTCTTAGAGAGCCCTAGTAGTAGTATTCATACCCTTTTCAGCCGCCTATGTCTACTGGCCGCTATGTCGGGGGAAGTGTCCCAGCTACTACCTATTCCTAATTACTCCTGACTCCTAATATACACACGTTGCCCATACAAAAGAAATCACAGCGGTTGAAAGAATTGATAAAAGAAGGGGAATGGGTGAAAATATAAATGAATGAATGTGTTATAGCTAGTCCTTATATCTGTATCCACTCTATTACACCTCCTGACAAGCTGGGTAACCCTCTTGCTGCCTGTTCCCTGTGCTGCCTGTCTTCCTTCAGTACTCAATCCTGGCTATCTGGGGAGTCTTCCGTCCCCTCAAACTCTTTTTCACCACCCTAGACTGCTCTAAATTGCCCCAGCAGTCCTGTACAAACCATGTAGTCAGCCGCCAGTTTACTTGTATCTTTCCTCGAAACTAGTTTGTCAAGGCTACTGCCCGCCTCCAGGTCCTTAAACCATATTACGGCTTCCAGCTGTCTCCTGAGTTAGTTGAATTTTGTACAATGCATTACCACATATCAGACTATCTAAGGTGTTCTGCAATCCATGCACCTATCAGTTTCGCTAGCATTGATCTTTTTCAGGAAGTGATTAAGGGTGATATGCCCTGTCCTCATCTGTATGAGTATGGATGACAGCGGGCTTCTAAGGCCTCGGTATAGATCCAATACTTTCCTGCTCGGCCTACTGATGAGCTTCTTGGTTGCCATGCCCGTGCGGCATCTGCTCCAGCTGCTGCTCCAGTCCACCTGGGCCATCGCCCTTGCTTCTTGCATTAGTTTGGCCGCCAGGAAACTTTCTCCCCCCTCTTTATCTTCTTGTATTTAGAGAGCCCTATAAAGGGGTCCGATTCACCTAGCACTCTTTCGATAAGCCATGGATAGATAATCAAATAGCCATTCACGAGAAAGAGCTGCTGGGCCGGCAGGCCAAAGCTCTGGCTTTTATCGGCCTTGATTCCACGCGTTGCATCAATGTTTATTGCGTGCTTCCCTTCGAGAATTTTCTATTACATAGATTTTAGACTGTCACTTCCATGGACCGGGAAACATTCTAATGATTAAAGATCAGATAGGTAATGAGGTTAGTTCTGTAGCACGGGCGGCTGGAGAACATCATAGGGAGCGGCTTGACAGAAAATTCCAGTTTGAAGCTACGAGATTAATTCTGCCTGCCAATATGAACAGAATACATATACATTCAACCACATTTAGCAAGTTTTGCTCTTCATTAGGGTTGATATGGGTAAGAGTATACACGATGTATATGGAGTGGGTTTGTTCACTTTATATAGAAACGATTCCTGATGCTCTGGGAGGTGCCGATGCTGTTCGCGTCAATAAGCGTTTTGGGCATCTATTAATTCCTGGGTAGTCAGATACACTGGGGGCTCACTAGGTATTCACAAAAGCCTAGGTTTTACTCGTTCACGTATTGGTGGTAAACCATTCTCATTATCAGGTATGCCCACGCAGGTTCCTAAACGAAGGTAGTAACTTGTTTTTCAATCTTTTCCTTAGCGGCACGCGCAGTACTTGAGGTGGCCGAAAGTTTAACAACAGGTGATAGTGGAGGTCAGCTTGGCCATAGTAATGGTGCCCATAAGGTTAGTTCCTGCTGGTGTAAACCGATAGTGTGAGGGAAGCCCCGTCAACTCATCATAGCATTACTCTCAGTGGTGGCGCAAGCCGGCGGTCTCAAGTAATTTCATCAACCTGGAGGGATAGCTCGGTTACAAAGGACGATGAAGGTTTGGCCGTGAAATAGTAGGCAGTATTTAAATAATCATTTCTCAAGAGGCGAAGGAGTGCGCTTGCCCCATTCTAGCACTATGGTACAGGTGGGATGGCGATAAAAGCAAGGGAGGCTCATTCTTGGCTATTGACAAGCATTGTGTCGAGAGAAGTATGGTGAGTAGCGAATCCTTTGGGACTGGAAGATCTCGCGAGAAAGTGGTGAGGTCCAGAGGAATATGAGGAGGTTAAAGTCGAAAGGCATCATTATTGAAGAACTTTCCCATCCATCTACTAGATGCCCAGGATCTAATCCAATAGAGCGGACACCACAGACTGGGGCTACGGCTCCCTGGGTTATCCGGTAAGAATTGCTAAGAGAGGCGGATGTTGACTTGCCCACCAATGATATCGCTCATCCAGCGTCTTGAGCAAAATATCTAGGTTTTAGGGGTACAGTGCCACCCGATACGTAACAATGAAGCAAGATTAAGGTTTCTTTCCTCACGCTTGCCCTTGTTCAGCCCCAAGCAAATGGTTAATGGCGGATCTACGATCTGTAGATCTCTACCTAAGATTCAACAGTTATTTAGGTAGAGCGTGTAGGTTGATGGCTAGGATACATGGGAGACCAGAGCAGATGATCTAATACCCAACACGGGGTTTTTGCCCTGGTTTCGTTTAAGCCTCTACAAGATGGCATTAACCGCGAGCTATTCTCACAACACAATAAAATTACTGGGTGAAGCACGAGTTACGATCATTTTGTTCTAAAATTAATATAAGTTAAACATGTGGTTTGGTCAATTCTCAGCTTCTAGCTCAAAAGGGCCCACCACAGGCAATCTCAGCATCTAGCCTCTCTTCGATAGGTATCGTTAAAACTTTCTCACATTGTACTTATTGGTTGAGCTATCTCGGGGAACCCAGGTTCCACCACTGCCAATCTACGCTAAGGTTATTAGCAATTAGCGGTAACACCACATCCAACCATAGAAATATTGGCCCTTCTGCCAGCCCATTAGCAAAATCTCTCTCACTTCCTGCAACCGCACCACCATCCCGCTCTGCTGGTATTCCACCAGTTCAGGGTGGGTGCTAGCCCGTATCTGGACCTTGCAACTGGGGCAGCGGGACCAAGCCCAATGACATTATGTACCATGGCAGCAAACTTGGTTAGATTCCAGACAATAATTATAGAGTTTAAGGTTTAATTGCTGTGGGCTGCCTTTATGCACTTGGCACAGTTAAGTGCGAGATTTCAAGTGTAATGTGTGAGAGAAATCCATTTTTTACATTATATTACATTATACTACACCCAACTATTTTGTAACTATATGTAAGATAAGAAGCTATCTATGTTATTACCTGATATTTCATCCCGCCCTTAAACTCAATGTTCAATATTATGAAAATACTGTTTAACCATAGCTCATGAATAAGATGATCTCAAGGATTATATAGAATCAGTACCAAACACCTGCACTGGCCAAAATGGAAATCTTGATTCCTGTACTTCCTAGGTAGGTAGGTATGGAAGAAACCAAGGTTGAACTTTTTAAAATTTATCCTGCCGTGAGGTCACTTCATTGCATTAAACCTTAAAGCTATAGTGGAAATATTTCCCACCCCTAGCAAAAATTGTGAAAACTATAATATACTTGGAATTGCATCCAGATTATTACAGCCAACGTTTATAATCCGTCATTGTCAGAAAGGTTTCCCTTTCTCAATAGGTCAACAACATAATGCGGGTTACAATTTGCACCTGCTCGAGGTAGGTATAGTTCACACATGCTCGGCGAAAAGAGCAAAAAAAAAAAAAAGAACTAATACATCACAGCACTTAGAGTTTGGAGGAACCAATGAACATCAATGGTCAAGAGAGCAGTGATAGGCTTTACTAAATGCATTGAAAATATTACGATGAATTGAGTGGCTGCATGCGGATATCTGCCACCACCAGATAAAAGTGGGTGGCAAGCCACATGAAAATCGGGGCTTGGCCATGATAAACTTACCATGGTTATTAACGCCTTGGCTGCTAGGAGCTAGCAATGCTAAGGCTAGAAGTGATCCGTCAGAAGATATTGAAATACAAATTTCTCAGCATAGCTATATTACAGTGAGCGAAATTTTAAGGAAGCTCCGCTGGTAGTAACAGAAAAAGACGAATCTCAAGCTGTTTAACTTCGCTAATTATATCTATTATTTCTTAACTTAATGCAATTAATGAGGATACTTTTGTTATTCTTGTCCTCTAAATGGAGTGTTTCCTCTTCCAGCCCATAGGTTGGAGGGTGGGGTAAAAACAGTCGTCAAACTTGAACTCTCATGGTTTGTAATCATGGGTGCAGTGTGCAAGACAAGCCAGATGCTATGAATGTAGTACCAATTTTGTTTCAGTATCAAAATGCCATTACAAACTCTGGATGTGAATGTGATTTGTTGGTGAAATATCCTGTTCATAATTTGGAAGTCTAGACCATGATGTATATAGCTTGATGTAATGTTGAGATTGTAAGGTTGATAGACCCTTCTAGGCATAGCTGTGTTCATGATCACCTTGCTCTGGGTCCATTATTCTACGCATTAAATTTTAACCTAGTGTTGGATCTAGCCCTATCATCTGGTTTTATCGCCGGTATACATCTGTGATATATAAACACCCGATACAGTCCTTCATAAAGTCGCTATTAACTCCCTCCATCTAGTCCCTTCCAAATACTTTAGCCCCCCACGAAAACAACAGTCGATCAAAAATATGGCACGAGCTTCAATATACATCCTTCTATCCATCTGTATGTTTTATCCCTTGTTTAAACATCATATCTTCATTTTATCTTGATATAATTAACGTGTATAGTATAGTTTCTCTTGCACTAGCCGTCCCACAAACTAGTGTCACCAACCTTGCAAAATGCACGGCCTGGTGTAAAGCAAATTATCCAGATCAAGCAACGCTCGCATTTCAATGCGTGCTTCCTGCAATGCAAGGCAAAGGCCCATGCTATGTGTGCGGACCTCTCAAGACTTCTCCAAGTCAGATGTTATGTGGAGGCAAGTGTACGGATACGTCCACTGACTCAACGAACTGCGGAAGCTGTGGAGTTACGGTAAGTTAAATTTCATATATATATGTACCTTGGGAATCATTTCTCACTTTGTAATAGTGCCAACCTGGCACCTCATGTGAAGCTGGAAAATGCCGTCCTCCGAGTAACTGTAATAATCCGGCAGTTTGTGACTTTACCCCTTGCAGCGTTAATGGTGGCGGCTGCAGTGTATGTCAGCCAGATGAACGGGGTGTCGGGTACTGCAATATCCCACAGGCCTGTAGCAGCTTGACACCCTGCAGTACCATTGATGACTGTCCCGTCCCCGGTAGCGTCTGTTTGAGCACCTGCTGCGATGGAGGTGTCTGTTTCACACCTGAAAATATATGCGCCAACCCAACAACCCCGAAGATGCTCTTTAAAAAGAACCGAAGGGATACTGAGGAAAAGAGTCAGGATACTCGTGATGATACTCTTATGTCAAGCCCATATGGAAACCCTGCTTAGGTGACGTAAAATGGAGCTGGTAAATGCACGAGAAAAGTATTTCTTTTACTTTTGGATATTTCAGTGTATTTATTTTGAACCAGCATATTTGTTACTTTGATTATTGGACTTTGGGTGTGTATTTTTCTGCATACCCACCCAGGGTCAGGTTATTAGTGATATGTTAGATTGGTGTGTCGGGGCAGCAATTTCGTGCCATAAAATGATAGTGAATATAGGGGCATAGATGCAATGAAATAATTGCTGCCCCACCAAAAGAAAATAATCGTCATTAAGTGTAGAGCAGGAAAAGATGGTTGAGACCTTGGAAGTTACCAATAAGCCAGAAATTATTTGTTTTCCGGAATTGCTGGATAGCAAAGCGTTAACTGATCTTTCCTGGGCAATCACCATTTAAGGTCATGGCAAGAGGGACATAGAAAACAGTACATACCTAGAGACATGGGAATCATAAATTATGTTCCTTAATTCAATAAGATAGTGTTAGAATCCTGGGGATCAAATGCATCAAGGGCATTCAGTCAATTAACTTGACTAGTAAGCGCGTTTGTATCATTGGAAAGAGTAAGAAGTTACCCCTCCTCCAGGTTCAAAGTGAGAACTAGTTAACGTAAATCAAGATCATCTGGAATGGAATGTCCAGAAGGTTGCAAAACAGGTTGCTACCTTCATTTGGGAACCTGCGTAGGCATGGCTGATAATGAGAATGGTTTGCCACCAATACATGGACGAGTAGAACCTAGAATTTTGTGAGAGCCCTAGCGTCCTGTAGAGATGCAAAAAGAAGCTGAGAAAACAGACTATTTGGGGGGTTTCTTCTCTCCTTATGCAGAATTACTCCATACTGGCTCAAACCTTGGAGCATACGATGGCCCAGATGAAACAAAAGATAAATGATGAGGAACTGAAAAGCAAGCTAATCCCTAGTTTCGCTTTGGGTTGTTGTTGACTCACTGTAAGTATTTTCATACCTATTAAATTGCCTTCTGATGAGAACATGCTAACCCAGATAGATTTTTAATCTAGTACTAATTATTTTGAATGTCTAACACTCCCTAATGTCATTCCAATCTACGGGAAATCACTAGGATCACTCCAAATACTTGCATTACTGATAGTTGTATGGATACTGAGCTAGATGTCCTTATATGCACCACAGGGTTTGATATAACCCTCAAGCTTCATTTCCCTCTCTTAAACCGCAATGGCCGCAACCTGTGGACTGGATAGAAGGGCAAGCCTCACAGCTCTTTTATCTCGGCTGCTGTGGGATTCACCAACTACTTCATGTTCATTGGTGCATTATAATCAGTATTGAAATACTGTGTTTGTATACTCCTAGGTCCTGTAGCCGATGGCAAAAGGAAGATATTTGTAGCTTCAATGCGTCCAGTCTGGAACTCAGGCTGCCAGTCATGGTATACAAACCCTGCCCCAGGCAAGATTACAGCTCTTTGGCTCAGTAGCATCCCACACTATATATAGACCCCGGTGACCTTAGTGAAACTCCAAAATGTAATCTATACCTTGCGCAATCGTTTCACGTATCTCAGCGTTAGATTCAGTCAGTATGAGATGAAACCCCATTACTGACAATACACATTATATCCGAGAGAGCGGTGATGGGTAATAAGTGTTCCAGAACTTGTTCAGCACGTATAATGCGGAGGACTTTCGGGTTAAACTAACGATAGTGGCAGATCGGGCGATTTAGATTTATTATGTGTCCATCGCGATGAATATACATACAGCGAATTGAAAATATGACATAGGCTGAAATCACGATAGCTCCTCGTATGGCGTGGCATAGTCAACCGGCTTTACAAGTGTAGCGTATTCTCTCTCTGCTTGTTGATTCTCCTACTAATTCATGCAAATAATATAAATTTATATGTGCTCTCTTTTATCTTTCCTTTTTCCTTGCCTGGCAGGTTGTTGAATCATCTATTTTCCTTAACCTTTTCCCCGTGCGCTAATATCATGTAGGAGTTTAGCAGAAATATTTTTACCACCTTCAAGAAAGTGACGTGAAGAAAATAAAAAGTGATTTTTTAATCATCAGGAATTTTCTCTTTTATAATATAATTTTTTACCTTCACTATATATAATAAGTGAATGAATAGTTTCAGTCATATTTCCTACATTTCTCCACTTGGTCCAAACTGGGACTGGAGATAAAACATATATTGAATGTGAGGCAAAACGTTCAACCTATTTAGATTATTGTAGCTATATTTAGGGAGGAGCATGTTAACGAATGTAATGAGCCCGCCGCCTGCCCCTGTCGGTAATAGAATCTTTAAAAAAGCCTGGCCTCAGTACATGGTCTCCACCGAGATAGTCATGAATCAGTCATTTAATCACGTAGCTGTTGCGAGCTCTACCAATGTTCCCACAAGTTACTTAACCCTTTTGTCACTAGAAATTGCTGTACATCGCCTGTGGTATAAATCATATATGCAAGTTCTTTGCGGAGAGCCTACGCTCGTGGAGCCATCGGTTACATTCAACCCTCTGTCACAGTCCAGGCCCCTTAAGGTGGTTGCATATATTAGGGCAAATGTTGGGTAACTGGTTTCTCCTCTTCTGTACCTTGCTCAAGATCCTCGCAGACCTTCGCAGCGGGGACTCCATCCTGTAAGCCCACGACGGCGGATTCAAACCGCCGACCACACCTTTCCGGTCCAATTGCCGTGGTAAGAATAATCCCGACAATGATGACTGCCGTCGAAACAGCCATGGTCGGGCCGTACGCTTGGACAGGCGCACCCAACGGACCCTTGACGAAGGTTTTCTCCGCAACGGCATTGACAATCTGCGCCGATGGAGAAGATATCATGTTGCCCAGTTGATAAGTAAGACCTATTTCCAGTTAGGACCTAGCCTGTTCCTCTAGAGCTAACATACCAGGGGTGGACCAACCGGGGAATAGCGACCGGAATGCAGGGGGAGACAGCTCGTTCAAGTGAATCGGCATCACACCCCACGCACCCTGCACGAAAAATTGCATGAAGAACCCAGTGCAGCTCAATGAGCGCTCGCCCTCGGGAAGAATCCACGCGGGAATCATCAAGCCTGAAACAATAGCTGCAACAATGATGGCACGTCGTCGTCCCACAAACTGAGACAAGTATCCAATAATCGTACCGCCAACGCAGGCTCCAGTTTTCATCAGAATTGATGCACGGGAGGCACCGGAATTATCCAGCCCCTTTTGTTCTAACATGAACGTTGTGTAGGAGTCTTGGGACGTGTGAGCATAATAGCAAAACTAGGTATATGTTAGACTTGGCTAATTGTAACTTAAGCAAAATTGGAAACACTAACCCAAGTGCTCAATATCACACAGTAGACCGATATTTTCCACTCCTGGGCTAGCATTTGTTTTGTTTCTCTCCAGAAGGCTGAAGCGCTGGTGGCTTGCCTACCGCTAGCCTTTGCATCAATGAATTGCTGAGATTCAGGAAAGAGGATACGGACAAGGCCGACAGCGATTGAAAAGCCAGCTAGAACATAATTAGTATCAAGTAGTTAGTATGGATGTGACAGGATGCATACCTCCAACCCAGAAGACAGTCTTCCAGCTATCTACTCCACCACCCACTCCGAGATTGACGCAGGCTGCGACCACGTACCCTAGTGAATATCCCTGTTGGAGAATACCCGACATAAGACCACGAGCATTTATGCTGTCCCGTATTAGTTTCAACCATAAAACCATGACAATTTTTGAAGCTGCAGGCTACCGTTGTACTGTAGGGTATATACTTACGGACAATGCTCCAGGGCCATGGCAATCGCATTGCCATAAACGCCCCCCATGAACAGGCCAAATAAACTACGCACAGCCAAGAACTGTGAAAACGTGCGACTATATATAGTGGCAACCTGCAATACACCCAGGACGATCATGTTCAGGACCATGGGCCATTTACGGCCCCATCGGTCGCCAGCAAGTCCGAAGACAGCCGCGCCCACGCTTCGCAGTAAAAGAGTCAGGGTAATAGCAGTGGAAACATCTGTCTTGGAGCGTCCATAATATTCAGAAAGCTTCACCTGCTGAATCGAGAGGGCGTGAAAATCAAAAGCATCCGCCATCCACGCCGCAAAACCGACAAGGAAAAATAGCCAGTCCCGTGTTTTAAGCTGCATGAACAGACTAACGGGGTTTTTGAAAGGCTCGGGGTCCTGCCATTCCGTGCAGATTTCTCCTTGGTCATTGGTGGTTTCTACGCGCTGTTTCCAGCGGAAGAGGTCACACCAGGCCTGTTTCGGCGAGGGGAATGGACTGCTTGAGCCCATGATGCAAATGAAAAATAAGAGTAGGTGGAATGGGGAGGGTGGCTTGAGGAACAACACCTTATCTACCTTTTGCTGCGGAGAGAAGAAAAGAAAAATGATGTGAATTTTTTTTCCCTTGGGGTTGGGCAGTGATTGAGTACGTACGTAGGCTGCTGTTCTCCTCAGCTCAAATCTAGTAGGCTTCTTCATTTCAAAATTGCCCCTCCTTCGGCTACTCTGTAGATACAACAAGAAGGGACCCCTTCGGCTACTTCCACTACGTCTAAAGACCCCGCTTATTTTTCATCTCGGGAGAAAGATATGAGGTTCATCTCTATGTGGACCTAGGATGCCAAGATGCTGCCAATGCTGCGGGCAACGCTAAGAGACACCACACCGCACTAGCGCGCTCTTCTTTGGGCCACGATCGCTCTTTCTTGCTTGGCAACTCTGTGGAATTTCTTTCTAAGGCGCACACTGAGGGAAGGTATTGGAGAGCCTCGGAGAATCTCCGCTCTTTCTGTGGATGGCCGGTATGTCACTGTCTGCCAGGAGAATCGCCTCCACGTTTTTACCACAATATGACTATTCCAAGACAGGAATCGGGTGAAAATTTGGCCTCAATAAATTAGGCGTTATATCCAAACTGTGCTCTCCAACCGCGAGCGGACCCGGCCCGGCCAGCGGTTATTCAACATCAGAATTAGGAATACCTCGGGATAGAGTGGATAGCGGACAAATATGAGGCCCAGTCCTTTCATGGGAGGTTATGTAACTACCCCATATATCCCCAACTCCACTATCTGGGGAGGGTGGAGTCAGGATTGGCATTACCCCTCAAAGAAAAAGTGGAAGGGGAATACATCCTTTGAAGTGCTCTTCCGATTCGATCTCTCACATGGGCAGTGTAAATACTGTCACGAGTGGTCAATATAAACATGGCAGGTCTATTCATGGAATTGGATTATATCCGATATGGGCACAAATTAGGGCCGTTCAAGTTTTTTAGATAGAATTCTATAATGTGGCGCTTTAGCCACAACAGGCTACGCAGATGGGGCCGAAAACAATGTCATCCGGTCACAGGTTTCTCAGACTTTAAAGGAAAACTATATCTGCCTACTACGTTGTTAATTTTGCTTTAACCTCGGTCAAGTTCTAAAGGTAAATTTATACTTCCAGCAGTCTCAGAGACTCGCACTAATCATCAAATCCCAGCCTAAACTTGCTCAGCCACAGCAAAATGCTATCCACCCTCTAGGTCTCTAAAATAACCATATCTCAGCCTTACCATCTAAGGCTTCTAGGCACGGAACTATATTCTCTACAAACAGTCGCACGATCGACGATTTTATGGCGCCAAATTCCCCCAAGCGTTGGTCAGGGATGAACCCCCAAGCTAGTCACTGCAAGTGCAAGGCTTTAAATCCACCACAAACAGCACCAGGCGGCTTTTTCACTTATGGTTAGGTTATGGCTTGTTTGTCATGCTAAGCTATGGCAGTCTAACTGGGTGTGGATTGAATTGAACCAGGACAGTGATAATAGATTAAAGTGTGTCAGATAACTCGTATGGTCAATTGTGATCAAATTGTCCTCAATCCCCCATTACAAGCACTGGTAATAATAGTCATTGAGCACAGTACAAGTAGTTCCCGAAACGCAGGCTGTTGGGCCAGTCCAACCAATTCCTCCACATTGTCCCCACTTGATAGCAAGCTCGGGTGTTGAGGTGCTTGTCGTTGGCTCACTTGGAGCCGAGTAAACGCACCGTGAACATGCAGAGCAAGGCCTAGCAACAGGTATTATTGCTGAACAACCCGCACTGATTACTGGAAGTGTAATTAATGTTGTTGTGGTTGGTGGTGCTGTGCAAGTTACTGTTGGCCGTGTGCAGCTGAGGGTTGTACAAGTCAAGGTTGCTGATGTGGTTATAGTAGTAATAGACGTGCATGATACTGGTGCGGTTTGTGCATTACATATTCTAAAGAAAATCAGCGTCCTGCTGCGAAATCAAGAAACGAAATACATTGCTAGTCTCATTCCCTGCTCTTAGGAATAAATAGTACTTACCCCGCCCCAAGGAGGGTAAATAAAATCGTATTCCAGGATCTCATCTCGCTAGAATGTAGTTAATGTGTGCTCAATCTATTCAATGTTCTTACATCTCCTGTCCATGTTATGCTGGGAAGATTAACGCCTTAAGTACCTAGAGTTTGGAGGTTATGTTTCTTCAATTAGGCTGACCGGGTAAGTTCGGAGTTAGTCGAAGCCATTCTCAATAATATTGTTAGCATTGACCCCTCTCTTGCATGCATAGTGGGAGGTTGGTTTGCTTCTTTAAAAAAAAAAAAAATACTTTGAACGGGCCGACTAACCTTAATATCATTACAAAGGAAAGAAGGCGCGGGGTAGGGCGATAGGCATGCTGCACAAAATAGCCTGACTTCAGCTTCAGAATGGGGTTTGGCTGCCAATTAATAGGAATTTATTTAACCCCAGATTTTCCTAGATCTTGCATACTCTATCTGCATTTGTCTAGCTGCATAGGCTATGTTGGTTTTTGCATCCATATCATAGTCACTAAATTTATCAAGTATCCATAACCACCCGGACAACCCGAATAAGTGTGTTACACCTAGTTATTATCCAAAAATAGTTAATTGCCTAGGTAATTGCCTTTATTACTCCTTTGAATTTGTTGATGTTTAAAGGTTAGTCACCAGAATAATATAGAAGGGGAGCCACAAAGAGTTTATTAAACCAATAATCAATCATCCTTTATACTTCAGCTCTTTAGTTCTCTCCATTGCACCTCAATCATAACTTTGACTCATTATTAACTTATTAGTGCCTCCAAACTTATCACTCGTCATCCTCTCCACATCCCAAGTTTGCATCTATAATCGCATATCATAGGTTCGCCTCAAGTTTCTTCTTCTATTCCCAAGCACAAAATCAAGCTAATCCCGGCCCACCAGGTTGCCGAATTTCCAGACCCAATATTCATTCAATCTATACCTTTCCTTTGTTGCCAAATTAAACCATTCCCACCCTGCAACCTTGTAGGCGCAACTTAGCTTTCTGATTATGTCTGAGCCAATACAATGTAATATTTTCTTCCCTCTTTTCAAACAATGCTAAGCATCTGTCTTCTTAGGCATTGTTTATATGTAGTTAATAACTAATGCAATATATTATGCCTCTTAATTGGTGCATTTGGGTTACTTCTCCCAACATTTAATTATCTTCCCTTTCATCTATCACAATTTTTCGTCAGTACATGTGATCATCGATTGTTTTGCATTAAAGCTAGTGGATGTAGTGCTGCAGAGTATGCATTGTGCCCTGGCCTCTATTTCCTTAATGGGATCAATGTTCCTGTCTGGCCCTGAAGTGCCGTTTCTGTTTGGTAACCTGGTGCAGGTCCTGAGACGGGTCGTGTTCCTATTGGTGGAGATGTAATATATAGGCTCCTTAACTCCATAGTAATACGAAGCGGGCCACCCTCCGTTTCCCCACTGGTGAGTTATTTAAAGGGCAATTCTCAACCAGAGATCATTCCAGCCATATTAATCATAATACTGTTGTACAACAAACCACCTCTAAGTATATTCAGTACAATATTTTAAATTGAATTAAATAACAGAACACCAAGTGATCCGATTTTTCATTTTTAAAACAGTTGTCACAGATTGTGCTCAACATTAGGGTGGTGGACAAACCATGCATGACTGTTCAATAAATAATCTATTGACTGGTTTTCCAACACTTGTATGCTCTTCCATCATCTCTGGATGCTTTTCACCTTGGTCCTGCTGCAAGCCACAGTCGACTCTGTTATAATGTCACTGCATCCGTCACGTCCCCTTTGCTCACTCGGGTTAATGCATAATCCTTAGCAGACTATCCCTTGGACCAACTACTGTTCCAGCAATAAGGTCCGAGTTTGGATGAAAGGAGTGTTAGCCAAGCTTCTTGTTGTGATCTGTAAGATCTATAGTGCTCAAGATGATTGCAAGTGATAAACATGATAGCACAAAGGACTCGAAGGGTGGCATTTTAAATCTGATTGCTAGGAAACAATCATTTTCAATGTAGCAAGGTTGGGACAAAAGGCAATGATATCGTTTAAAATTTTCCCACAAGCTTAAACATGATAAAGGTGTGCAACAAGGAGCCCCAGCAGGACCAATCACCAATACAACCAAATCAAAGCCGATCTCATACCATGATCATTAGTCCTCACCTAATGAGTGTAAAACTTTTGGCCAATTCAGCAATTTTCCTTCAGCAATCCTTGTGATGATCCACTCAAGTGAATCATTACCAGATTAAACTAGCCAAACCAATCAGAACATAATCAGCAATGCAGCATATATGTTATTAATGTATTATAAAATGCAAAATGTTATACTTGAGGACGGGAAGGCGATATAGTTCCCTTTACTTTGGCAGAGTCTGTCTCCCTCTCCCCTTTCTCACTAAGGCTCTGGCTGTTCAGGTAGGGATTGGATGTATCAGCGTTACCTATGCCTTCCTGCTTTGAAGACATGGTATTCTCCCCTGCTGGTGCCTTTCGGGTTGCCGGCTAAGACAGTAAGCATTATACTATATTATACATTAGAGACCCTGCTCACCTGATCTATCTCTGATGGCGTCGCTATACCAGGTCGGGCAGGCTTTCTATTATTGAGTAGGTAATAGGCGGCTAGAAAACCCAGTCCGGCAGATGTGACCAGCCTATGGGTTTTTGCTGTAAATCAGCTATTGCTTCAATTCTTTTAATATCCCGGAGCTTTGGGCTAACCATATGGTTTTGTTCTGTCTGGGCTGTGGTTGATCTGTTGCATAACACCGGGCGGAGTGTTTCTGAAAGGTACACATGGCCTTAGCAGCCCTGAAGATGGGAAGACGAGGAGGTGAGAAGCTCATATTTGATAGCTTAGGGTTACGTATATTCAGCGATTTGAGAGACTTTATTAGCGATAAGATGATGGGGTATGCCGGATTTTATTTGATAGTTGGAGAATGATGTAACAGGTGTGTAATGCTATTTCGGTCCTCGATTTCATTCCCACCTACGATGGTAGTTCGTATGACCCATAACTTGTCTTGCGAATCTCTAATCTGTATTTTCTGATAGCTTAAAACGAGGTTAAGCATATAATTTTTATTTTCCAAAATAAAAATATGATGATCTACCCTGCAACCCACTTTCTTCGACAGAAGGATAATTATCTCGCATAACTGATCGCCCATGTAGATAAATATATGCTATTTACATTGAAATGAAAGCCCAATTTATATCATAAACTTATTGAAAGTGGTAATACGTTCTACCTGCTTGCTACTATGGAGACTCCCTTTGAGATGATAAATAGATCACTGGAATCTGATCAGTTACCACAATTCACCTGTGGCAAAGCTTAATTCTCTCAAGCCTTGCCGTTAAGCGGATTCCAAGCCTTTCCGTTATGCGGATCCCAAACCTTGCCACCGATAGAATACGTAACTTATTTCAAGCACTTTTCTTAGCACTCTTGTTCAAAATATAGAAAATTATTGATAGCATTGTCGCGTTCGTGGAAAACCTTGGCATGATGTAACATACATCGATACTGTGTTAATATCGACATCGAAAAGTCAATCCATGGACAGTTACTAGAGATGTGATAGATGAAGGCACTGTTTGCGTGAGATTATTCATTCAGCATTGTTATAGTGGGTCTATGACGTGATAGAGTAGCCTTTGGGAAGATATGCTATCTAATATTTAAGACATAAATTGATTATTTATGTACTGTATGTATAGGGGTTAAGGGGTAATTAGCAAGTAGTTTGCACCTTTTAACAGCATTGAAATGATGAATCGCATTACGAAGAACGCTCTTAAGGTTCGTCATATTACCTTGGATGGAGATAGAAATTTTATCATCTAAATAGAAGAAGGTAGCGATATAGCAGAAATGTAAGTGTCCATTGGGCCGGAATAGGAGTGTCTCATGACTATCAGTGCGCCCTCACTCTTCCAAACTTATGCAGCTGAGTAACCACGAGTGGCTAGGTTTTGGTCATACATGCTCGAGACACTTCGTAAAGATGGGTTGTGCGAGAGTGAAGGTGATATATTCTCTACAAATGCAGAGGCGTGGTCAATGATTGCTTCGTTACAGTCTTGAGCTCTCCACAATACCATCGGCGATATCTTCTCCGAACGGATCAAAAACAGGCATTTTCATAACAACTACCTGTTGTAGATTGGCGCCGATAAGCTTCAGGCAGGGGTAATTTTGCGACTTTGGTCATATGTAAAAAAAATCGGTTGTGGGTTTTATCACATCCTTGATGATATACTCAACAAATCCCCCCAGCATGACGACAATTTAGACGGCACTCTATCCTGTGTCACAAAGTCAGCTGCCAGGCATATAGCTGCCCCTACTGTTGCAAGCGGCCATTTATCTGTGAGTAACCAGCAGCAATCTCTCAGAAAAGGTTAAAGCCGCAAAAATCCTGCAAATTGCGAGACCCAGCCCAAGAAGGATAGTGAGGCTTGTTCAAAAGTTACACTATTGAATACAGATCCATATTGACACCATAGGGCCAGGGACCGGATCTAATCGCACCAGCTGCCAGATGTGAAAATTACAATCTTGATCTTGAATATTTTATTCAAATCTGGAGAGGACGTTGCACTGCTCAACCTCACATTATTCTAATATTTTACGGCAAAACGATGAAAGAGCAATTGGCTGAGCCGCGATACATGTAGATTTTCTTAAAACTCCGAAAATATCTCCTACCCTAAGCTATATGTAGCTATATGTATTTTACTTTATCACACCAGCGTGTTTGGTCAGTTTTTCCATACATGTTTGGAATTATCGCATGCATTCCGGTTTCAACCTTCAGTTTGGGCAAATGCTAGATGGTTTCATTATGTCTAGCATTGATCGAATACTACAGATTGCTATGTCAGAAGCTATATCGTATCTATTCCTGTCTATCCTGATAATTAATTACACTGCTCCCCGTCAGAAGAAAAAGGGGCATCTAGAGAGTCATCCAACTCACCATCACCGTCTCCAGCTTCATATGGCGGTTATTTAATATCCTCATCATCACCGAAATCCTCTTCTTTAACCTCACTTTCTAGCAAATTATATTGTGGCCTACCTTTTGCGCAATTAATTATGGAGGGTATAGCCGCTAAAAGAAGAACGGCCACGCCAATCAAAAGGGCAATCAAGAAAGCGTAAAGTATCGAATATCCCCCGGACGGTTCAGACTCAGATAAACCCCCCCGGCATGATACATACAGGTGGCGAGGGTACTTCCCCGTGAACATTTCCCATTCTTTACAAAAGGCTTTGCAGTCAAAGTCGAAGCCGGAGCTGGCCCTCATGCTAATGCTTTTAAGATCAACTAGGTTTGGAAAGTGGATACTGTTTCGGGTGGTATGAAGTTATTAGTTTATTTCTAAGAGGTACATGAAGGATAGACTGGGTGGTTGCCATTTACCTTTCCAGGCGGCCATCTAACTCAATGTGAGTAGCTTCGACCAATGGCAAGCTAAGGTTGAGCCCTGCTGAACTGCCAATCTTCACTCGTGCTTTGGTCTTCTGTAGGGAGGGGATAGATAGGCTAATATACGCGAAGGTCAGTATTTCGGAATTCACGCGGAGGTCATCGAAAGGGGAGCAGGACTTGGTTATAGGCCCATAGACAGAGATCTCTCCGGTTACCTGGCTTAGTTGAGATAGCTCAAGAGTGTAACCGGGGCTAACGGGGCATTCGCGATTGCCCAATGCACACCCAATTGTCATCTTCTGGCCAATCTCATTCAATTTTGGTATTGAGACACTGTCGGATAAATGTTCTTAGTGTATGATGCCAAGCGTAAGCTACTATTGGGATGAGGTTGTACCGACCTTGAAAACCTGCCAAGGATAGTTGCAGTTGACGCAAATTTAAGTTCTGGCAATAAAGCATCGAAAGAGATTCCCGAGTCCTCTCCATATCTCCCTGGGCCATAGATAGCGAGCTTGTCAGCCGTTTGAAGGGAATCCAGATTAATCCTGTAAAAGGTCATAGTCTATCAGCGAGAAAGATCTCCCGACTGTGGAAAATGAAATGATACCTCGAAAATTCTCCATCAACAAAGAGATACTCTACAGCAAGGAGGGACCGTAGATCAATTGAAATCGTTGTATTTCCGTACGCACTCCACCTTAACCAAGTTGCTGAAGTTAACTTTGGCATTGACACCTGAGTCATCGTCATGATGTACATGATTCTCAGGCCTTGTAGCCTTTGCAGGTCCGGTGCGTCGATAGCGGTTACTTTAGCATTGTTATTTATGCTATCGATTTCCCCAGCTAGGATGGAGCCTTCAATTGTCACCACACTCGGCAGTCGCAGGGGCCCAGCAAAGTCATCCGCGATGGAAATATCGCCATAGATAGTCCAACAGTCTTTGAGGTGAGTAATCACATCTTCAGGATCTTTGATTTCAAGAGCCCCGTGCACGATGTGGCAATCATGCGTCTGTTTGTCTAGGAATCAGTTAGTATGGATACGGAAGTTTTAGCATAATATAAAGATCCTCATAAATAACACACCTCGAAGTACTTTCGACCCGTAGACCAGGGAAGCCAAGAGCAAGGGCCAAATATTTACAATATACATGACGATGGGGCATAAAGGAGAAATAAGAAAACTTCTGGCTGAGTGGGGAACTGTGCCCCTATAAGTAGTGATTTTTAGAAGCATCACATATTCGACCAATAACTCTTGAGGGACTAAATTAACTATTCTGACGATTGGGTACAAGTGGATCATTGACTAGCTTCATTCGGGCGCCAAGCAAATTTTTATTACTATTATTATTATTTACAAAGGGAGGCCCCATGAGCATGAGATATATTGCTTGGTACTTTCCTTCCCCGTCATGGAAGCCGGGATGTAAAGCCAAGTTTCCAGTGCGTCAACTCTATGTGGCGTTTCGGCGGTATCTGGTACGTACTGGAGGATTTATCTTCGCGCTGAAAGGCGGACTAAAATAGAGCGGCCACTGGTAATATTTTAGGTTCTCAGCAGATCCTCGACACTTTTGTAGACATACCCAACTTCCTGGATAGATTCTTTGATTGTAGGATTGCATTTACTGGGTTGACATTTTTTCTTAAAAAAAAAAAAAAAAAAAAATTTAATATAGACGGGGCTTTCTCTTGGTTGTCGTAATTCTTACTGGATAGGGATCACAATATATATTCTTGGTGGCAATGACCTCATTGATCTAGTTCCTCCTAGCGAACTTACCCCGGTGATGTCATAGGTGATTCATCGCCCATCCTATTATGACTTGATCTAGCAAAATTAGATCCTAGTTGCATCCTAGTTGAGATCTATTAATCTAAGCCTAGACGATGTCACGAAACAGTCTGCAAGTATTATGACTAACCGGAGCCTAGAGCTTGCGGTCCTTGCCGTTGTATTCCTGGTCCTCGCAGCCATCGTCGTATCTCTACGATGCTATGTCAGGATTAAATTGAAGCATTGTTTCTGGGCGGATGATATTCTCTGCCTTATATCATTGGTACGCGACAATAGGATCTTATCATTGAAGTGGCTCCTCCTTTTCTAATTCGAGAAAGCTGGTCTTTCTTGCGGGAATCATATGCCTGCTGATCGGTGTTCAAGGTGGGATTTTCGGGCACGACTGGATGTCTTTGACACCAGACGCATTGGAAGAAGGGTTAAAGGTCGGTGGCCCCTTCGTATACGGGTCTCAGCAAGTTGAATGACGGGAGATAGCTCCTTTGGATATTCGAGCTTTCCTACATTGCCTCTACAGCTTTGGTTAAGCTCTCTATATGTTTGTTTCTGTACCGCTATAGCATATATCTTCTCCATAAATGGATCATATACATTGTTTTTGGTGTCCTTTGCGTTTTCAACGTCTTCTTATTCTTTTTCGCCCTCTTTCAATGTCATCCGGTCAGAGCGTTCTGGGAAAACCCATTCAACGAAGGTGGCGCTTGTAATCGGGTTGGGACCACCCGTGTGACATTTGCACATTCGGTGATTGTCAGTCTATCAGACTGGACACTTGGCATCTTGCCTATTCTCATAGTTTGGAAGATGAATCTCGGTTTCCGTACCAAGTTATACATCGCCATAATTCTGGCCCTTGGATCAGTGTATGCCTTAATCTCTCTCTTTGACGTGCTGCTATCTGCCAGTTCTAACCTACGGTAGTGCGAGTGTTGCCACTCTTGCGAGGTTCGCATATGTGCACTGGCTTATAGATCCTAAGAATCTGTTCTACCACACAGGCCTTATTATCTGGTCCTTTCTGGAGGTTGCTATCGCTCTTACTGCTTCCTCGCTGGCGACTCTCCGTCCCCTTCTAGTGCAGTTGGGATCATACGTCTCCCATTATGGTCGGAGCCATATATTAGAAGATCAACTTAATCATTCGACCGAGAACACTTATCGGCCTTCTCAACATAGACATACTGGCGGTAGTGATATAGAACTGGGAAATGATACTGGAAGTAGCTAATAATAACGTTTTCATAGTGCTTATATCCAGTATATGTTATGAGTCCCCTAATAAGATGTTATTGACCTCATTAATTCCAGGAGAGTTGGTCACAGAGCTTTACTTTCGAATCATTCACAAGCACCTATCTCAGCTCGCCTGCGCTCTAGTCCAAAGAATGCCTTAATCAACTCTGTGCTAAACGCCTCTGGCTCGTGCTGGTAACCGGTGTGATGTCCTGGAAACAAAAAGCGAGGACAGCCAAGAATTCTTGACTGAGGAAAAGTAGTCCTCGCGTAAAACGCATCGGCACTCTTCACTCCTGCCGCCACCGCAATCGACACCTTATTTTCCACTATCTTCCCGAGATCGGGACAGTAAATGGTAAACTGCAGAAACTCATTTACCCAAAAGTTCTCATTATCTTCGTGCGAGGGAGTCTGAAGCGGCGGAGGACTGTCCTCATACCCCTTCATCTCCGTCCGAAATGCCTCAAACGCAGCATCAACACCGTGTGACCGAAAGACTTCCAGAAGCATAAAAGCTCTATCCAGATGAAAGGTGGCATCATCCAGAAGAACAGTGGTTGGTGCTTCATGAACGATAACACGGTCTAGGTATTGCGGATAGCTAACAGCAAACTGAAATGCAATGACTCCTCCTCCACTATTACCAAAAATGCATGTCCTGTCTCGTCCCATTGCTTGACAAATGGCGATGATATCGCGAGCCTGTTGTGCTGGGTTCAGCGGCCTGTGCTCCGCGACCTTACTAGCATTTGTCTGTCGTCTGTCATACGTGCAGATAGTAAACTCTTGATCCAAATACTCGAACAACGGGTTGAATTGGCGTCCGATTCCCCCACCCCCAGGAATAAGCACTAGTAACGGGCCTGTTCCCTGATACCAATAGTGCAAATCACACTTTTCTGAGACGACCGATTGATATATCGGATTAAAAGGCATTTTTTTAAGCCGTATTCGTCGGTATCAATAGTTCTAGTTGAATGTGAAATGAAAGTTGGATGTGTTACCCCGCTCCTGAGCAAGGACACGTCACCTGCCTTCTCATCTTTTATATAGACGCGCTTAATCCTGGTGTAGCAGGCTGCAAACCAATCGTAGTTTAGCACCAAAGCATTGATTACTGATCACTACTTGAAGAACATACCAAAGTCTGGTATTTCGCTGCAACCTAATTCCAGTTCAGCCCATCCCGTACCACGAAAGCACGGGGCCCATTCCCGCTTTCAACCAGAATGTGTGATCGACCGTTTATCTTTGATTTGGGCCAAGGGAAAAGTGGCCGTTTTGGGGTTCTGAAGGGCTTCGAAAAATCGGGCGCTGTCGGCAGTTCGAAAGTTTTGCATAGCCACCAAAAGTACCCAGTTAGGTGCGACGAGCTTAGAGAGTTCAGGTCGGAGCGCCCCGGAAGACAAGCTTTGAGGGTGGGTGGTCGAACAAGGGGACTACAGGCTAGAGCGCCTTGCACTAGATTCAGCTTGAACCTGCTCTCGAGGCTTTTGTGAATTTGACAAATTAAAACATTCCGCTTCTCTCCGACGCCTTCCAAAGTCCTAGCTGTATGAGGGATAGTCGTAACTCAAGCCTCGCGCTACAGAACCGACACTATATAGGATGGATCAGAGCACTTGGCATTTTGCTCCTTTCCACAGTTTTCGGCCTGTCCTGTTTCACCAATTGCTTCATTGCTAGCAGCGTGAAGAACAATGGCAAAGCAAAAAACCCCCTCCGATTACTCTGACGGACCTATTATGGATAAAATCTGGCCAGAGTCCAGGGCTCTCCTCAGGGACTACAGCAAAATTCCAGAACAGGAGTTGGAGAAGCACGTTAGGACCATTGTAAGTTGATCCCTTTACAAAGAAGCAAGCTCTGTTAATACAGCCATTCCGTTCAGAGAGATCAAGCGTGGAAAATCGCCCCCTACCCTTGCATTGCGCTCTATCTCTTCCTCCGCCTGGATTTAGCACTTCATCCCGCGTATGACCGGATTGTAAAGCTCCTTCAGGGACCGGATCCTGATGGTGACGATACGGATGGTCGGCCTCGCTATCTCGAGCTGGCCTGTTGCCTGGGGCAGAACATCCGCAAGTTGATTTTTGACCGTATTCCCGCCTCCGTCCTCTACGGGAGTGATTTGCATTCGGAGTTTCTTGATCTTGGGTTCGACCTCTTCAAGGATAGAGACGCGTTTCCCGACCCTGCGAAGCATTTTTTCCCTGCAGATCTCTTTACTGCCGACAGCACGATGGAGGATGCCCATAACCCCTGGCAGGCGCTCGAGGGCAAGTTCCGAGTGATCAATGCGACATCTCTCCTGCACCTATTTGACTACGAGACCCAGTTGCGGGCGTGTTGCATTATATCGCGACTTCTCGACCGGCAACCCGGCTCTGTTTTCACCGGAAGTCAACTAGGACGCTCGGAGCCAGGGGATACTCCACGGCAGGAATTCAAGATACGGAGCCAGGATGGTGGGCAATATGCTGTGAGAAATCGATACCTCCACTCGCCCAGTAGTTTTGCGGGTCTTTGGAAGGAAGTGGAACGACGGACTGGCATTACCTTCCATGTTGAAGCTCAACTTTCGGAAATGAGACGTCCAGATGGGGCCACAGCACTCAATACACCCAATCCCACGATACAAGAGTTCAGGAAGAGGATCGGTACCAACGAAGTCCTGACATTCACCGTGTCTGTGGCTGGAAGTGTATAGTCTAGTCTAATATCTACCGATCTTTGATTCATCCTGTGTGCTATCGCTCTATAGTTAATGGAGGTACCTGTTCTAAGTGCTAAATCTACTGATTGTCTACTGCTTGGTGATCGACTGCTAAGTCTCATCATTATTCTGCCGGTTGGCCTGTGAACTGTGACGATGGCGTTCAGAGGTGAATCACATAATGACTTTTCACTCCGAGCTCAACCCTGTCACATCCTTGTCAATTGGCGTGGACTAGAGATGAGGTAAATAAAACGTTCCCATAGGACATCACCTCCCATATCCAAGCGCAATCATTCATGTCTTTCCCGTTGGGGCTAACCTCGCACATCAGTAGCACCGTAAAATCGGTCGGGATGATCGCCATTCTGTAGGGGCTCGTTCTCTTCGTCTACCTCCGGATCTGGCTGACGGTTAATGATACCCCGAGCCGTATCTCGCTTGTCCAAATATCCAATAAGTCCGATGAACGGGATCGTCAAGGCACCGCTGACAAGACTGGCGATATAGCCCTTCTCATAATTTGGCGCATCGGTGACCGGATAAAATATCAGCGGCCACCAGGTGACAAAAGCAAAATCAAACGAGTTCATAAACCCAGTTGTAATGGCTCGCAGCTGTAAGTCGTGGCCGGTTACATCTGCCATCCACGTATACCAGAGAGCCTGGGGTGCATACGTGGTGCCTAAAAGGTAGAACGCAAAGAAATGGCCGGCGTCTGCCTTTGGATTGCCCACCAGGATGGCGCTTCCCACCACAAAAGTGAGGCCGATGGCGATCGAACACTCCCAACGGGATCTCAGCCGGTCGGAGACGACGGCGTAAACCACCGTGCCCACGATGGCGGCAGCATGAATCCCAGCCGGGTAGTTATTTTGCTGGATCGTCGTATACCCACGTGAGGCCATCCATAGGGCCATGACGTTATTGCCCAGGGACTGAACGCAGAGGGAATAAACTACAATTAGCTCGGTTAGCCGAACCTCAGTCGACAGTGAGAGGAGTCACCATGAACACCCACGCATGAAGACAAATGGGAGGAGGTAAAATTGCCAGCTCAGCAAAACGCGTCTTAAAACGGTTCGGTCCCATTGTTGCTGGGGGACCTTTCCTAGTCGATGAGCGGCGTGGTCCTTGTCGCCCTCATTCAAATACCAGGCACTGCGGTGGGCTGGGAGATCCGGGATAAATACCCATCCTGGCCATGTGGATATTAGAGATGCCCATGTCCATAGAGAAGCGAAAGTCATACCAAACAACGCGACGGGAATCGTCATGACTGAGACAATAATGAAGATCCATCGGAATGCAGGCAAACCGGCCTTCCCGGCCAATGCTTTGAGAAGGCCGGCCTGAATCCACCCCCCGGCCATGCTGCCAATATGCCCGAAACAGCAAAAGACCGCCGATCGGGTCCCGAGCTCCGACTTGCGATACCATGATGCCAGTATAAAGTGCGCCCCGACGCTGGAATGAAGGATTAAATCCGGTCCCAGGAGAAGAGAAGATCGTTACTCACTAGGCGATGGCGGAGAAGCCGCCCTCGATTGCGTTGAGAAGGATGACTTGCCAGGCATGGGTCATTTTGTATGTGATCAGCGTGAGCACACTCCAGATGACGTTCGCTGTCACGAAGACGTATCTTGGACGATACAGCGTGAGTAGGCTTGTTCCCGGGATCTGGCACACGGCATACACTACCAGATAAGCCGTATTCATGTAGTTGTAGTCTCTCCCTTCAAAGTGCAACGCCTCCTTCATCCCACTAATGTATGCGGACGAATAGCTCGCTCGTGTCACCCCAAACAAAAACCACACGATCGAAAAATACGGCAACAGCGTCACATCCAGCTTGGCCAACAGCGCGCGATCTCGTGGCTCACTGCCCCAGAGACAGGCGGCGATCCTCTCTCCGGTCGAAAGGCCCATCTTATCACAGTTGTTGGTCTGAGCTGAAAGTGCCTGCATGCGCGGGATATTTAAATGGCTGATCACACAAGTGACGGTCAAAAAGGCGACTGATGCACGGGCCTCGGGCGCGCCAAGAAGGAATGTGGGACAGAGTCGATGAAATGATAAGGTGAATCGAAACAGCCGTCAGCAGTCTTTTTGAACCTTTTGCCGCGCCGGTAAGGACTCTGATCGAGGCTATCTTTACTAATCAACCATTTGAAGATCCTGTCGTGCGATTTGGGTGACGTGAGATGGGAATCTATATCTATCGAGATCTCATAGTGCTAGGCGGCAGGCACGCTGCAGGAACGGAAAGACACCGCTCATCCACCATCCGGGCTTTATCAAGGTATATGACGGCTTCACATAATCAATGCCTCTCTCCACTAGTGCTCTCTCGATCGGCAGGTAACTAGGTGTTGGAGTGGCCTTTCCTGATGCACGGAGCATTGCCGACCGGATTACGGTTATGTTGGCGCGCTGCGACCAGAACGGCAAATATCCCCGGTCGAGGTGAAATCTTACCTCACTATATACACTTAGCTCCCCCTGCTAGCTATCGGCCCCCAAGATCATGGAGGCACCCACAAGACGCATCTCGGGGCTGATCAAACATCTTCAGTGACGCAATTCTTCCCCTTCATTAGTCGGTGTGGTTATTGGGTTATTTGAAGGTAGAATCCGCCCCAATACTAGGTTAGTCCCACTATCGATTTCTAACTCAGACTCGAGACGCCCGCAATGCAAGATAGCTACAGACGTTTCAATTGGAGCTAAACAGCAACATGTTTTTACCTACTCATTCATGAGACTAAGTATTCAATCCGAGCAGTGCTGTACACTTTGGAAATAAAATCATGCATTCAGTCTGGGCGAGTATAAAGAACTAGCTACACTTTCACATCAAAAATATCTTTTTTCTTATAGATCAAGAACAGCCACTGAGGTTTAAGCGCTCGGAGAAAGGAGGAATAACCGCCAGAATGGCAACGCAGCAGTAACGAGTGCCCACCGCAGCCTGGTTCCCGTAAGAGACTTGGCTAAACGCCATTTCCTCGTGTTTGGGCTCGTTAATCCACACAATTCCTGGAAGATAAGACGCAGGCCAAACGTCTTGGCCGACATCATCCAAGTGCTCATCCTGACCACGGTGGGTGGTGAAATACCTCTTGCATTTTATTCCTACTCGGGCTCCATCGTTTGCATAGACCCCTCTAATGGCCACATCCTCCTGGCGTGCCACTTTAGTCAGATCGCGCATTCCTCTCACTTGGCGCGACATCATCAGCAGTTTCCAGTACCGATCAATGTCCGTGTTCTTCACGACTCGGTTGGGGAGTATCTCAGTGAAGGGGATTTCGTTCAGTACCTTATCACCCGTCAAGTACTCCCGCCAATAACTATGGTCGTAATAGTCTGAAGTGGAAAAGTAAAAGTTCTTCTTTCCTTTGACAACACCTTTGATCCCGAGATCAGGGTTTTCTGACCCATACTTGCCGCAGAACTCGAGAACGGGGCGAATGTCAACTTTAATTCCGAGAGACCCAAAGATGGTGTATAGCACCAGATCGGCTCCCTTCAGCCCCTGAGGAAGCTCCAGTTTGGCTAATTTCGAGGTGTGAGGATATGCGTGGGAGCAGAAGATCCCAAGGACGCCTCCTAGCTATAGTAAGCATTACTGAATCCAAAGCTGCTATCAAGCCGGGAAGTAAGTATTCTAACCTTGTTGCATAAATTCAGGTTTAGATACTAGATCTTTCATAAAGCCATATAGAGGTAGAAGCTGAGGCTGAATAATGCTGCACGGTGGGTGAATTGATCCTACTACTTCATTCACAAACAGATTGTAGGTCAAGGTTATCCTGTCACCCTCGGTGACAGTCTGGATCTCATGTTCACAATCACTGTAGAAAGCCGCCCACTGGATTGTCGACTCACTCTGAGGACTCCAGTTGAAGTTCAACTGCTGCTGATTATGATAAACAGTGAGCATTCCCCCCTTGAACGGTGATGGCAGGCACACAACCAAAGACCCGACCTGGTTTTCTGAACGGGGAGTGTCAACGTGTTTGCGAAATAAACCCAAAGGACCGGAGTAAACCTATGGAAAAGATGAACGCTGTCAGTCCTCCTTAGTTGAAGCACACAGATAGTATAGACCCGTTGTTCGTACATTTAACTTGTACAGCTCCGCGGTGAGCCTCCGGAATCCTAGCCGGTTCTGTGTTTCGTTACTGATGCTTGGAAGGAGAAGCTGCTCAATTTTCTCGATAATGCCAAACTCTGCTGGATGGAAGCTAGTGGCAAACGTCGAGGGGTCCATTTTCCCTGCCTTACGATACTCAGGATCCAAGATATCTCGATCGCCCCTCCCAAATGTGGCCGGGTCACAATCTTGGACCAGCCGCCGAAGCAGAGTGTTGTGAGATTCCGCATCCTGACTAGAAGATGGCAAGGTTAGCCGGTGAGCGACGTGATCCCCTCCCACCGACCAAAAAATATTGATTGGAGAGGAGGATCCCGGAGAAAGAGCGTCGCCAGTGGTTGTGCTTATCAGAATGGTACCACCGCACGCAAAGGATGCCGCTTCGGTCTCGTCTTCGATATATCGTCGAAGCTGGCTACATGCCTCAACTGTCTCCAAAGGTGTGGGCAAGGAGCAAGGTTGATCATGGCTGACTCGTTTTTGATACTCTTGCTCACTTAGGGTCTCCAACAGGGCATCCTGGAATAAATCCGCTGGTTCGTTCCCTGTGGCAAATAATCCTTTGACTCCGCGACGCCAGCGACGCTCAAGTCCGTCCTTCAACCTCTCGTTCCGTATGATGTCGACTCTATCATCCTCTTCAAGATATCCGGGTAAAACGCGGTTCAAATTTTCTCGCAGCTGATTAGCGATCTTTTGGTAAGTCTTAGCATCATCAACCCCAAAGGTGGCCGGGTCAGGGAGGGCTCTATATTTCCACCAGCTCCCATGTTTAGGGCCCTGTATCTTAGCAAGTCCGTCCAAGAAGACGTCTAGACATGCGTCCAATTTGCAATCCTTGTATTTTAAGATCGTAGTTAGACTTTGATAAACGGATGGACTCTCATGGAAGAATATTACAAGGGGGCTACCTGGATCATTTGCTTGGTTATCATGTCCTCCAACTCCGCACCATCGTATTTAAGGTTTTGGAGAGAGTATCCGCTTTCGTTTGTATTATAATTCGCCATCATATATAGCTGGGGGATGGTAATATCAGCTGTAATGGTGTAAAGTCCGGCAGCCCCTTGAGCGGGTGCAGAGATGTGATGCAAGAGAATGGAAAAAGTGATAGGGATCTTGGGTAGATATGGGATGAGAAGGCACAAAACTGTATATTAACTAATACACCATAGCCTCTGTTGCCTAAAGAAGGGGCGGTTCTGCCTAGAAGCGGTGTATGTATGCAGGAAGACAGTTACACAAACATCTAGCATGAGGCATTTCAGACCTTCTTTGTAGGAACACACAACTGGAAAGGCCTCCAATTCTCTAGTCGCCTTGATCAACATGCCCATCCTATAAGCTTTACCCCTACTACTACCGACTGAGACCAACCCCCCAGGCGGTCTGGCCAACAGATTCCGCTGTGTCGCCCTTGTAAGCGCAATGGTCGATCCTCGGTCTCAGACTCATAAAAGGAGACAAGATTCAGCAATGGCAGAACCAATGTCTTTTAGAATATCACCTAGCAGCCATTATTAACTTACCCGGCAATGGGAGGATATACCCCCTGGATCGGGACTACTGCGAAAAATTTGAGCCACGTCAACGCAACCGCAATTCCTGGAATCGGACCGGCTGATATTGTCAATTTCGATGTAGAGGCGGGTGAATGAGATATAAAACGAAGGAGCTATTATAACGGATGGTGGATTGATAAGTTGACTCACTAGAAGGCCTCGAACCCACCGAGCCACAAGGAAGGCCACCACCAAAAAAGCCACGATATGCCACCACCGGAATAAGATAACCGTTCTACCAACTAGATGTCTCGCATAAAGCATCGGCTGCAATCACTTGGTGTGGCACAGAAGATCTAGAAGAAAGGAGTCATCTTGCTGGTTTCGTCGGTATCTATCACGAGATTCGCTGTACCAAGGTTGATACAAATATGCGATTGTATCGTTTACATTTAGCCCAAGACGGAGAAGCCCCTTGTATTTGGTGAGATCTCAAGCTGCACAATGGCTTAGCTAACCCAGGTCCCGGCTCGAAAGTCATGATCGACGATGGAAAGTTGTCCATACTGTAATTAAGAGCGACAATGATGGTCCATCTGCTCAGTGCACTCGATATAGTGTTGGATTTGTATTGATGTCTTTTAGCTATGCGCTCTGATCTAAGTTAAGCAGGTTAAGAGATTATTCCCTCTACCACGTATTGGCTATTTCAAGCGATATAATTTGAGGTAGTGATGTGTTGGTGAACATCATATATAAATCCCGGAATATAAAGGCGTTGGATATCAAGGGTTGCGGTATTTATAGAGGACTAATGTTTATGATTATTGATCCCGCAGTTTCTACAAATGTGCCAGGAATCAACCTCGAAGGACTTGTGTTTTTGACGTTAACTAATGAATGAAAACTAGGTAACTTGTCTATGCCGCGTAACATTATCGCACCCCATCGAGACTCACGAATTTCGGCAGTTTGGAGCCCCCGATTTCTAGACCACTTTCGCCTCGCTATGCCATGTTGACCCATTGTAGGCCTTTTGTAGTTGCAGGGAAGTGTATACTGCAGCAGGGCGATGGGAGATGGTGAATAACATAGGTGGGGACAAATGCGCCATGTTGAGGCTGGGTCCTTAACTGGGATGATCGGGCACTGCCTTGTCGATCCTCGTGCATGTGCTTGTAATTTCCCACACTCATTGGTGTGAATCTCGTGTTGTACCCTGTTAGCATCCATTCCCAGCTTCGGTCCGTGCGGGGTAATCTCGTATATACCTTGAAAAGATCGAATACACATGAAAGACCAGGCAAAGTAACACTGATCCCCTGCTTGATTGAATCCGGTTCATGAAACGCTGCCGCGCCCGGGCAATGCAGTGACCTCCTTAAAATCCTTTTGCATCCCCGCCGACCCCAAATCCGGCCTGGCAAGCTCTTCACACCCCCCCAATAACAAGTGAGACGTGAGGATGAAAAAGCTATCATTGTTTCTATTGAGCGCACAGCTCTTCTCCGTACTAGCCTTTGACTTTGGGGACTTCAATAACCCAACCTCGCCCGCTTTTAACTTGGAAGCATTCGTGGATGACAATGCTGGATTTGAACCAAAACGGGAGCCAGAAAGTGCTCTGCACATGTCGGGTCAAACTCCAGCCGACTCTAGCCTGTTTGTCGACAGTCTCCTAGGCGATCTGTACATGTGGCAAGATAGCGACAACGATGATAGGGATATCCTTGAAAGGCAAATCAGGACTTGTCCTCCAGGCACTTGTGCGTTGCAGCCTCTCCATAGTCAAGGTTAGATCACTCGGAAGGTCACTAACGTTGGAAGTCAGATATGTGCCCAAACGGCAGATGCTGCCCTGCTAGCCAAACATGCGTTCCCGGTGGTTGTTGTCCGGCTGGAAACTCACAATGCGGCTCACGGGGGTGCTACAACCCTGGAGCAGGAGAGGTATGCTGTGGTGGCGCAGGAACGCACTGCCCTAGGGGCTACTACTGTACGTCAAATGGGTGCTGCCGCACCGGGACCAAACCATGCGGTAGTGGGTGTTATGACCCAAAAACGCAAGTCTGCTGCAGCAGCTCTAGCACCACGTGTCCCATCTCCGAGACATGTGTACCGGGTGGGTGCTGCCCAAAGGGGATGCAGAAGTGCGGAAACACCAAGTGTTATAATCCGGCCACGGAGACATGTTGCCCGGCCAATTCTGGCCTCTGCAGCAGACAGAATGGGGTGGGCTCCTGCGCTCTCGATACCGTCTGTGCTAAAGATATGACATGCGTTGATGGCAACCGGTGCTGCCCCAGAGGTCAGAAGCTTTGCGGCACAAAGGGTTGCTATGATCCCCAGACACAGGTATGTTGCAATGATAAAGATGGGTACCACTGTCCCAAAGACTACGATTGTATGAAGGACGGCGGCTGTTGCCCACAGGGAATGATCAAGTGCGGCAAGAACAAATGCTACAATCCCAAGACATCTATTTGCTGCCAGGATGCCGTGGGGAGCAATAATTGGGCTTGCAAAAGCGGATTTCAATGTTGTGTCGCATCCGGGGGCTGTTTCGATGTGAACACGCAGAGATGCTGCGCCAGCGGTCCCTGCGATCGGGATGGCGCTTGTTGCGCTGGGAAATGCTGCCCCAGTGGCTACAGATGCGATAAGAACAATAAGTGTAGAAAGCGATCGAAGCCACGTCCGCCCAAGACCAAGACATGCACGACACCAACGCCTACCAGAGCTGCGCCTACACCTATGGTGACAGTCCCTTTCGTGTACGACCCTGCGCGTCGACTGCATCAGTCAGCGGATAGCGACGACGTCTTTGAAATCTCCAATCGCGCCGTCCTGATAAACATGTGTCGAGGCATGCAAAACCTGAATGGTGGCATCGCCACCCAGCAGTTCAAACTGACATATGCTGGAACACAAGATGATGAGTGTTGGCAGAAGAGAAACCGGGCGATCATGTGCCCTGAGGGCTTTTGCAGGAAGGCTGTTGAGGAATATGTCGCTCAATTCTTCCCAGATGGCGTACCCAGCTGGGCCATAGCAGCCATCGAGGCCGCGGCCGACATGCAATGTGACGAGTTTCCCTTTGCAAATTCCCTCCAGGGAGGTGATTCAATCAACGGTGTTGCCATATGTATCCCAGCCGACGACAACAGTTTCCAGGGCTCATCACTAAGTCCCTACTTTCGTCGCAAGGATATAGAGGCCGGCGAGGATTATATGATCGAGATTGTAGGGTGGGATTGTGGAAAGCAAGAGCCGCTGCGCCGGCGAAGAGATGTCTATTTTGCTACAGATACCATGCTGGACGATATGGGTCTCATCTCCCGGGGAGGACTGCTAAAGCGAAATTCATTTGATGAGGCTGTAGTGCGGTACGGAGGTAAGTCCTGACAAGATCCCTAGCATCTTTTAGCCACATTATGTCACCAGGCTTACAGATTGGCAGATGAAATGTATCACGGATTTCAACCCAGCAATTCCAGACTAAACCTGATGACAATGCCGTTGGGAGACCTTGCGGCGGGGACGTGAGTGTCCCTTATGACTCGCGGTTTGCTTCTCTTAACAATCATTTATAGGTATATCGTTCACCTGAATGTCACGAAGGGAAATCTCAGTTACGCCGTGGTGGACCACGTGGGCAACACCTTCGAGGCCACAGTATTGTCCAATGGAAGCGTCAAATTCACACTTGAGGAAGAGTGGGCTGCTGTAAGTCTTACTGGGACGACAGAGGAGGAGGAAGTCAACCTGTCATACAAGGCCGAGGCGTTACCGGGTCCAGAAGGAACTACAACGACAAACGCCCCAGTCCCTTCAGCAACAGGCAACATGGGTTACTTACTGAAACCGAAGAAAGCCATCACAATTGCTTGCATTATGGCCACCTTTTGGAACTAGGTAGCTCTGGGCTTTTGGTTCTTTTCAAGCCACTGGTAATATCGGGAACATTAAATTGCAATTTGCGTTGTACAGCCAATGTATCTGCCCATATTTGCTAGCAGCAAGCTCTAAAGAAACAGAAAAAGAAAAAAAAGAAAAGATAAATGAATAATGGTAAATCGACGACAAGATAGCTAGATAGCAGAGAGGCTATTACAGGGTAGAGCTACTGAAATGTATGAAATGCTCAGCATCGAGAAACTGACGAGCTCCAGAAAGGAAAGAAGACTATTTGTGCAAGCCCTCGGAGGGAATGAGGCAAGGCGAGAGTAAAAATCTTACTATCAACACACACGTTGATATCTACGGCGAACTTGAATCGTCATGTCACATGTGTTATTATCCGGTAGCTAGTATGATAGAATTGGTCGACTGGATAAACAACCACTAACGCCCGTCTTAAATCTTTATCAGCTATGTAAACTAGACTTCGAAGATTATATTTGATTTCACCAATTCAATCGAGTCTTTACATTGCTATTTTGCAACGAGGCTATTGAAGTTATCAACAGGAGCATCTGCCTCAACAATCTTCCACAGATCATTAATCTCCTCTGCCACCTCAGGAGCCAGAGGCCCATTTTTTAGCCCATTAAGCGTACCCTGTATCTGTTTCCCATTCCGGGAACCAAAAATAACTGCATCGCCTGCCCTTAAAGCAGAGTGGTGAGCAACCCACCGATATGCTAGCTCAGCCTTGGGGATGTTATACCGTTTGGCGATCTCTCCCCAGCGGCGCAGGCCTTCCAACATGCCAGGCTTGCCGTATAGGGTATTGTACATACCCCCAACAACGCTAGTGGGATCCCAGCGGCCATCGGTGCCTTGAGTGAGCTGCTCAACGTCCTTCGTCAGGAAGCCTCCCGCGATAGGGGAGTAAGCGTAGAAAGAGATGTTGTTCTCACGCAGGATAGGGAGGAGCTTTGCCTCTGAATGGCGAGCAACAGCGCTGTAATTCCCCTGGTAGACCGACGGGAGGACGTAGTTCTTTCGTTTGGCGGTTTGAATAACCTCCTCAACCTCCTCCGGTAGGAAGTTAGACAGACCCAGTTTCTTGAACTTTCCATCCAGGTAGAGCGAATTGAGCGCATCAAGAATCTCTTCCAGGGGTACCCTGCGATCAGGCGCATGAATATAGTAAACGTTGATCTAATTGGTACTTCTACTTAGCACACGCACTATAGGTTCCAGTTCAGGTTCAGTCAACAGAATTCAGCATACCTGGTCTGTCCCGAGTTGGCGCAGACTCTCTTGAGTACTTTCAATGACATTCTCTCTGGTCGAGGGCTCCGGCGCAAAGCCTCCAGGATACTTCGTGTCGATTAAGAAGCGAGTCGCTGCACCTGCCTGGCCTAGATAGGATTCACTATTTTGGTAAAACCTCGCAGAGTCAATAACCTTGACCCCACCATCTGCTAGGAGATCTAGGCCTTCTTTAGTGTCGGAAACGGTAGTGAAATCGGATCCCATGCCTCCAAATGAGGCACCCCCGAATATCAACTGCACGCCAGTTGTAGCCATGGTGATGGAGGAAGATGAAAGTTGATATGTTATGTGATGTGTTCTGAACGAGATTTGTCGGGGTAGTTTGGGCAGGCAAGCATGTTCTTATATCTAGTCCTCTACAATTACTTCTCCGTCTGTGTGCTTCTATCCTGTACCAATCCAGGATCATTACGTCATTTCCTGAGGCTACATAGAAATTACTAATTGACAAATAAGATTATGTGATCATGTATAGGAATGTTCCTTCGGGAGTGTTCTTTAACCTGAGTATTTTTAGCCATCAAAAGTGTGTTGGTGCTATTGGTAATTCCTTTAGTTTATGCAAGTGCGGACAAGCGGGAAGAACTAATTAACAGTTGATTAACGCCCAGTCCAGAATAGCCCTAGCTTCAATAAATCCCCAACCAACCCCTTCCTTGCAATGCAACAATGATTGCTAATCCATACTAGAACCCTGACTGGCGGCAGGTGAGTTGCAAGATGTGGACCTATCAGTTTTGTAACTTCTCATCATGCTTGGATTGCAATCGCCCCTAGGAAGCTGTATGTATATTTTCTCGCAACGCATCCTTAGGTGTGAGTATTAGTTGGAGGTCCTTAATCCGGAGAGGTCTGTAGCAGTTGTGCTAGTATTAGCTCTAAGGTTATATAGTATTGATAATATATATCTGATATGCTGTCCGATAAGTTTATCTTTCTCCTATGACCTCTTTAAAAAGGTTTTCCTTCATATCTTTTCTATGATGTGGTGAGGAATATAGATGAAATATTTATTATGATTCTATCCAATTTCCAACAAATTTATTAATTTTCAACCAGGTTGTTGATCATGTCATTTACTCCCCGGAACCAATTGGCGCGCGAGAGGAGATGCCCATTTGGTGGCATCGATAGACGGCAAATATGGTGAGGGGCAACGCCCGATGGAGAGAAGATGTCGTAAAATCCCGCCTATCATACTTGCCGCGAAATAAAAGCACTGGCCGACTTAAGCAGCATTAGCTTAGCAATGGTCCAAGTTAATTTAATTTCTGTTCGCTATATAACGTGTCCTCAATATAATCTGTTGAGTAAAAAGAACATGTCATGCAATATCCTCTGGTTCGGGTCGGCGCATAATGGGGATTAAGGGCTTCGGAGGCCATGAAGCTGCGCTATACCGATTCCATCGAAACGGAGCCGTCAAATGATACTTGCCGGACCCAAGCCAGGCACCGCTGCTGTCAGGAGTAGGCTGGCCCCCGCGGGATAGTCTCTCCTCGTCCGGCAAGATGACGAGCGCTCTGGTATTTGGGGGAACCAAAAGATCCATTGTAAACACGTCCCTCTGGGCGTCAACAGACCAGCGACACTCCAATCGTCCGTATCTGGTGTCGTACTTCGCTTCAGCCCACGTAATCGTGCCACCGGGGATTGGGCAGACCTTGATCGTCTTCCAGCCGGCAGATAGGGGACTAACCCCGGCGACACTTGAGTGAAGCCAATTAATAATCGACCCCAATGCGTAATGATTGAAACTCGTCATTTCACCCGGGTTGATCGACCCATCAGGCAGCATGCTATCCCACCGCTCCCAGATGGTCGTTGCGCCCATGGTGATCGGGTACATCCACGATGGCTGGCCCTTCTCCTGGAGCATGCGGTAGGCAATTTGGTGATGGCCCGCCTTTGTGAGGGCATGCGCGATAATGGGCGTCCCCGCGAATCCAGTTGCGACGCGGAATTTTGCCAAGCGGACCAAATGGACGAGACGGGATGCAGCAGTTGTGCGCTGTTCAGGGGTCGAATGCAGGTCAAAGATAATGGAAAGGCTGAGTGCGGTTTGCGTATCGCCCACAAGGAGCCCAGAGGCGGCAATATACTTGGTCTGGAATGTGGCTTTGTGTTGCTCGGCCGCTGTTTCGAATCTGACATTGTCGGCTGTTTGGCCCAGTATTTTGCTTATCCGGGCCATAATAGAGGTGATGTGCACTAGATACGCGTCTGCAATGAGTGTCCCATTAGTGCGGGCATCTCCAGGCTCACTGGGCGGTGCAGTGGGGTCAAGCCAGTCCCCTAGCTGCCAAAGATCTGGGTCCCATAGCCCGTCAGATCCGCGTTGGATACCCCGGTCGATCCAGGCAAGCATGCTGGGGTACTGGCGGCGGAGAATCTCCACATCACCATATGAGAGGTACAAACTCCAGGGGAGGAGAATGACAACATCGTCCCAGATAGCCTGGGGCTTGTGAGGCCACAGAGTCTCGCTGATGACATTCGGAACGACAAAGGGAGGCACACAGCCGTCTTTCTCCTTCAGCTGCTCGGCGGCGACATCTTCCATCCAGCCCGCCAGCATGCCTGCGGTGTCGTAAAGGAAGTTAGCTGAGGGGCTGAAAATCTGGATGTCACCCGTCCACCCCAGCCGCTCGTCACGCTGGGGGCAGTCCGTTGGAATGGAAACGAAGTTGCCACGCATACTCCACCAAGCGTTAGTGTGTAACTGGTTGACCATCGGGTGGGAGCAGGAAAACCACCCAGTGCGAGTCATGTCAGTGTGCATCACTTGAGCCGTTAAATTTTCCAACAAGGACCCATCTTCTCCCTCGGTCCATCCGTCAACCTGAACGTATCGAAATCCGTGAAATGTATACCGCGGTGACCAGTCGCGGAGTTCTGCCCCGTTTGATATCACCTCATCGATACATTTGGCATGTCTCAGAGGTCGAGTGCCCAATTCACCGTGTTCGAGCACCTCCGCGTGTGTGAATGAAACTCGGGCGCCTGCTACATTCTTTAGTGAATGTACGCGGAGCCGACCAACAAGGTTCTGCCCAAAATCAACAATCGTCTTCCCCGATGGTGTGCGCTGGACGGATACCGGCTCGATGTGCTGTATGACTCGGATCGGAGGTGCATCCGGGGCGACCAGCATTGTCTTTGGGAATTCGAGCTCTTTGACTGATACCCAGTTCGAGCTACCTGGCGTATCAAGGCTTGGATGATTCCATGAGATATTTTCCTCACGAGCATCATACAGCTCCCCATCGTAGAGCTCGCTCCTCACGATCGCGCTTGGTGTCCAGGTCCAAGTACCATCAGTAACCAGAGAGAATCTCTCACCATGTTCCCCAAATGGGATTTCGAGCTGAGCCATCACAGCAAGTCGATCACCATAGAGCTGCCTGCGCCCGCCACGGAATCCAAGACGCGTCGCGTACCACCCCTCCGCTACTTCCACAGCAAGAACATTCAGGGTATCCTTCCTCAAAAGGGACGCCACATCGAATACTTGGTAGTTCAAACGGTGGCGGTAACTCGTCCATCCGGGAGCAAGGCACTCATCTCCAACCACCTGCCCATTGACGAAGGCATGGTAGACTCCAAAGCTCGTGATATAGAGTCGAGCACGCTCTATCAAACTCTGCTGGGGAATAATAAATTCCTTCCGGAATCTGACCGGGCGCAGAGGGGTATTTTTTGTCACACCCACATTGCTTGCAATGGGAACCGCTGTCCAGTCATCGCGCGAGAGCAAGCCACACTCGACCTCTTTCCAAGGAGACCAGCTCGTTGGCTCGACTTCAGAATGGCCTTCGTAGCGACCGTACGCTCTAACCCTCAGCTTAGCGTTCTCCCTTGACTGCAGGGGTGCGCTTGGCCATGGAACAAGGACTGAAGCATCACCGTCGACGAGATAAGTTTCTTCCGGTGAACCCGTGCGCTCCACTTGAATTTCGTAGGAGGTCTGCTCCCACTGACTCGGGCAGTCGTCGGCCGTAGTGAGAAATCGCCAAGAAAGACGTGGGGTGGCAGTTCCAATGCCAAAACCAGTCGAGTGCTGCTCTATTGTTGGTTCTTCAATCGAAACCAGACCGGCCATGTTCGATGTGATTCGGAGAGAGAGAAAACTAGAGAAAGAAAGAAATACTAGCGAAGGAAAGAAGAAACGCGACGTTCCCTGCTCCCACACCAGGGTTGGCCATCTTTATGTTGCGCCAGGTAGGGCTAGGAGACACCTCCTCGCCCAATATTCGCACGAAACCCCGAGCAAAGGCGGATTTTCTGCATCTCTTACGTCAAATCAATCATCCCACACTATTTGGAGACCCATGCTCTATGGATTGACCCCGACAATTGTGCAGTGCTGGTGTGAGCTTTGTTGCTCCTGTTGCTGCGGATCCGAGACAAAAGTTAGAGTGCTTGATCATCGGCGGCGTTCTAATTCTCTGATTGGCTACTCGCCGCCGCCAAGTGGAGCCCTTACAGAATGTGGAGAAACGCAGAAAAAGCAAAGCCGATTGGCTCATCTCCTCTTTTTTTTTTTTTTTTTTTTTTTTTTTATACATTTTGTCGGAATGGAGGCATTGGCGCCCTCCCCATGGGGTCAGGTCAGGTCATCCGCGTTGCCCTTCTCTATGTGAAATCATTTACCAAACCCTATTGCTCCTCGGGATGTTGATGGACCGGCTCACGAACTCTTGGGTCGAATATATAAATACAGCTCATGAACGCAGGTCGACCACGAGAACTGCAAGAGCAAGGATCAGTCCTGCTTACTTTCATTTACCCTGTGTGCAATGTCCAATTTCTACGTCATCTTGATTGCCCTTGTAGTGGCTATAGGGGGGTTTGTATATGGAGTTGACTCCGGTGTGTCACGACGGTTTGGGGTGAAAGGGTTGGTTGACAGTCAAGCTAATGGAATACAGGCATTATCGCAACAACGCTCGGCCATGATACCTTCAAGTATGCCATGCTTGGGCCTACCGGGTCAAATGCCCCGCTAACAGGTAGGTAGCGTACGGAGACATTGCTTACCGACATAGCGGCTGATTTGAGTCAATCGTCAATCACAGGTGCGATTGTGTCCTTGTACAATGTCGGCCAGGCACTGGGTACATTTGCTGCTGGTTATTCAGCCAACCGGTTCAGTAGACGATGGACCATCTATGCCAGCTCAATTATCGGTATGTTGCTAGTACCCTTATACCCTCTCTGGGACAACCCATGACCCCCCCAAAAGAAAATCTACATGTTCAAGTTTCTGACAGAATATGGTGTCCACTCAGCGATTATCGGTGCCATACTCCAGACTGCAGCTGTGAATGCCGGAATGATGATTGCAGGGCGATTCTTTGCCGGTGTTGGCTGCGGCATCATTTTGACTGTCGTTCCCATTTACATCGCTGAAGTGTCTCCTCCCCAGAAGCGCGGCATGATAGTTGGTTTACAAGGCTTCATGATCGCGATCGGTTTCTTTACCGCGAATTGGATTGGGTATGGAGGTGCATACGCAAAAGGCGATGCTCAGTGGCGGATTCCCTTGGCCATGCAAATCCCAGGGCCGCTAGCTTTGGCCATTGGCTGCTGCTTTATACCCTACAGCCCTCGGTGGTGTAAGCGAAATCCTTCCAACGCGTCGTATGACCTAAGAGCGTGTAAAGCTGACTAGCAGGCCCATGAAGTGATCCAGCAGGAACGTTATGAAGAAGCCCGCGCTGTTTTGGCCGCTGTGCATGCCGGTTCCACCGAGGACGAAGAGAGTACAGTCTCCCGTGAGCTCAACTCCATCCGTGAGCAGATCCATGCCGAAGCCACACAGGCCACCAGCTTCAAGGACGCTGTGGCCAGTCTATTCTCTCGTCGATATCTGCACCGCACGCTAATGGCCTGTTTTATACTCACTATGGGCCAGTTTAGCGGGTCTTCTGTCATCCAGAACTATCAGAGCAGCTTCTACGAGGCAGTCGGATTCACGGGCAAAACCTCACTCCTCATCAGTGGCATCTACGGCATTATGGGGGTTCTTGGACAGGTGATTTACCTCTTCATCGCGGCTGATAGATGGCCTCGTACCCGCACATTATGGGTCGGCTCTATCTTCCTCTGCGTTATGATTGCGATTTGCATGGCCTTGTCCGCCAAGTACGGAGGCGGGAGTGGCGGTAGCATTAGCGGTGCCCGTGCCGCCATCGCCATGATCTTCCTCTACTCTTGTGGGTATGCCGTGTTTTTTAACGCTATGGTATGGGTTGTGCCCTCCGAGCTGTTTCCCTTCTTCCTGCGCTCCACTGGAATGGGTCTAGCAGTGTTTTCCAAGGCCGTGGCCGCTATTATTCTCTCCCAGATTACCCCCACCGCGTTGCAGAATGTTGGTTGGAGATATTACTCCCTTTTCATTGCGACTAATTTTGCCGCCGCATTTGTCTACTTCTTCTTCCTTCCGGAGACAAGTGGGAAGACGCTCGAGGAGATTGCAGAGTTGTTTGGGGAGGCCCCAGCGGCCGAAACGCTTAAGGACAACGACAACCCAGCGGGTCAAGTTCAGGTGGACTTGAAATCGAGAGATTCTGAGTCCACCCATGTAGAGAAGGTCCGCTGCTGACTCAATTGAGCAAGATTCAAGGAGGCTCTTTGATGCCAGTTGGGTGCTGACTAGACCTCGAATCCTACGGCACTCATTGTCAAGAGCCCAACCGTAGGACTAGGAGATGATGCATTTATGTATTGTTATTATCCATGTATCTTTGCTGTCTCCATAGTGGCAATTAATCTTGCAAAACCTGACTTCCACTTGCCTTTCTACACATGTTTTTGAATGCTGTTACAAGAACAAGAGGCTTCCCCGACCCTACCTCCCCGTAGTCCAGCTGGTAGCGGTTCAGTAATGCCCATATTTTTGGAATTCCCACGCATTTATGTCGGGTCTCTTATCTAACATATGATTATATATAAATTAAATCAGTCAGCAGAGATTACTAGCACACATGTCTCCAAACTGGTTCGCCGGCTTGAGCCAGACACCTCTTGCCACACATTGGTGTCGTCTTCCGTGGTATGAAATGATATATTAGAAAACGGTTAGTAGAGCTCACGCTCAGGTTGTGGCCGGCTACCAATTCTGGCGATTCGATACCTGAGTTGATGAAGATGTCACATATGATAGAATATGTGGAGTTGCAAGGCTAATTTAGTGTGAACCAGAGGTGAGGCGAGCTTCTCTTTCTCACTCGGTTCGAGGTATGTCATGACTGCCGGGCGTTACTGTGGCGCACCGTTGCGTTATCAAATAGTGTGAGTAGCTCCGAGTTCATGGCTATTGCTGCATCTGTTGTAAATGTAGAGTTACAGCGTCCGACTGGTGTCTCAACGATCATCCAGTAGCCAGTCAAGGGCACTGTTGACAATGGCCTCGCCGGTCATTCCATGGTCATTCAGTAATTGGGACAAATTAAGCCACTCGACATTGGGCTGAACAAGGTTGTCTACTCCGTAAGGGGTATATTCAGTGTTACCCAATACCCTATCTTGTGAGGTAGTGTCGGATATAAGCACATCTGTGTCTCCAGCAGTAGGCAAGCCCGTCACAAGAGTAGAGGGCGCAGTGCCAGCATGTCGCGTGTCGGAAAGAGCTGAAGAGTGCTCGGTGAGGAACCGCGCCATCCAATTATCAAGTACGAACGGATCCGACATAGAATCTTGACAGAAGTTTTGAAAGGTTCGCAGATGTGTAACCTAGTTGTTTCAAAGGTCAGTGGTTGAAAATAGCCGGGTTGGTGGCTATGGAGTACTTACGTGATGATCAACGACGGGCCAGTATGACTTCAGATTCATCAGGTATTCAAAGTTGAAGACTAAGCGTCGCCGTGCCGACAAGAGCTCCGCCTGGTCATCGCTGAACAGGAGCGTATGTAGATGAACACAAGAACTGACAACTGCAATGTGGCCATAAAGGAAGTAGTCCATCTCGCAGTTCTTGACATTTTTCGAATACTGCAAGATATCCGACACAATGATTGCACTATTCTTACACGAGGCCGCTTTCTCCCCAGTTTTCCTTGGCGCCACTCGTGAGTCCAGAAAGGGGAACAAAAGCATCTGCCTGAAGTGGTAATAGCCAATATGCATAGCGAGAAAGGTCTGTCCAATGCTTTTTTCCACTAGAAGCATGAAATTATCAAAGGTATAGACCAAGCCTGGAGGCAGATCTCGGCCCCACTGATCCAGCTGATTCTCCAGTACAGCAGCTTCCATGTAATATTGATCGAAACTAATCATTTTATGACTCAACTGCCGCAGTAGGACATTAATCTTGGCGAATATATCAAGTGTTTGCGCCATCTGTGCCCACAAGTTGCAACGAAAAGTCGACGAACCAGATGCTTCGCTTACTAGGCCGGGGTTGGGAGAGCGGAAATCCACGTCATCAATCTCGGGGATAAATTCACGTTCGCGGGATAAATATGGAGGATCCTTCGCCAGTTCCGATGCGGACCAGTGGCTAGCAATGTGAATGGTGAGCCACGTTCGTCGATATTCCTCCCTCCGCACTAGGTCTGAGGCCATAGGAGGAAGGAGAGTATCAGCATGCAAATGGGCCAAGCCAACATAGATGTGTCTCCCTTGAATGTGACCCTCGCCACTGTAGAAGTACCCGATCAAAAGAAAGCCTTGTACAGTTTCCAGGCTCGGAGAGAGCATACGTTCCTGACAAAGACGCGTCGCCTCTGCGGCGTAGATCTGTCCCCGGGTGCAAGGGGAGATGTTGGTAAATACGCGATTTCGGGAAAACCTATCAGATCGTCCAGGGTTATTCAAACTGGCCACATGGTGGTGGAGGAGGAGGGAATTAACGGCCAACAGAGAATTACCGAGCGGCAAGAGCACACATGGCATAGACATGTATCATGGAGGCTTGGCCATCGCGGAGGCGACGCATAAAGCTTGGCTCGTGGAACATTGTGTGAGCAATATTGTGAATAAAGTGAAAGTATAGCAGAACCAGCTCGAGCAAGAGCTCCTGCGATCCTAAAGCCCCCAAGCTGCTTCCCTCGCTTGGAATTGCATCCCGAGACCCTGCCACTCCTGGAGCACGCGTGACAGGAGGGGCAGGACTAGATGATCCTGAAGTACGGCTGAGACTACAGGCCACAGAGAGCGACTGGCAAAGCTGACAGCCGTCCCAGCCAGAGGCTGGAATACAGCGTCTTTTCCGACTCCTGATGGGGGTTTCGGTCTGTGCTTAGCTTGCGTGCTCCAACCACACAAGGACCCCGCAGCACTTACCGACACGTCGCACACGCTCCAGCACGCACTCTCTTTAGCACGGCGCTCGACATCTCTAATGATCAGAACCTAAGGTCTTGGGCGATGTTGACCGTGCGGAACGAGACCCTCTTCCCCATCCCCATCCAGACCGGCAAATTCAGGGTACGGGAGACTACTGCGGCCACGGCGCAAAGTAAAAAAAATAAAAATAAAAAACAGAACTCGGCTATGTTGCGGGGAACGGGTGGAGTTAGGAATACCAGCTCTCTTGTAATGCCAAATGCCAAGAGCCTCTCCCATGACCTGCCCTCTCGATTACAAGGTTTTAGACTGGTTTTCCACCGTTCGGTGGGTCAGAAATATGTATACTAAAAACCGCGTAGTCTACCATATAAATTCAATTCGTCACGATATTCAATTGAGCCAATCGAACTGTGCTGTTTCACACTCGGACCGATAGATTACAGCGCTGAAAACTGTGGAAAGTCGCTCCATTTTTTGGACGTTTCTATTGCAAGGGGAAAGTCATCCAATTAGCGACTATCATACCTAGAGGAGGAGCAACATACATATATTTATTGATCATTTAGACATTGCACACCGGTTCTAGGTATATCGTTAACCACTAAGACAGCCGATAAAACACCCAAAAGAGCAATGAGTTAAATAAATTTCAGATTGAGCGATCGAGAGGGGTATATTTACAATTCTTTCCTTTAGCGGCATCAAAACAACCTCATAAAGTTCACTCGCTCTGCACATACATTATATTCGTCTACTTTAATGCATTATCACTTAGCCTGCTGTACACGTGTACGGCAGTCAGGGGTACAAACCTACGTGCCAAGTAAGCAGCCACCATGCAGGTATCCAAAGCGAGGCTGCTCGTGCCTCCCACCAGAAACCCCGCTTCCCTCGGGGCGAAAGAACTTATTCCAGAGCGCCTATGCCAGATCGAGGAATATCATATGCCCAGAGACTCCCGTACTGGAATATTCGAGTGTTCATAGATAGCTACGCATCAGCGACCTCTTTCTATCAAGGACTCGTTCGTGCCTGCTCCTGATTCCAGTGTGGGAACCTGCCTAGACGAAATAACCGTCGCATGGCCCTCCCTCGTGTACGACAGAAAGAATGGACATGTCCTACTATGAACAACGGCCTCCAATGATTCCCCACGATGGAGCAGTTCACCACCCGTTGGGTGCTGGATCCTACTACTTCAAAGAGGCCCTAATCCGATACTTGAATAGCCAGTGTTCGCGACCAGCGATCGCTCTCCATATCGGGTGTCAGCCCAACTGCAGCCCTCATATTGGTAATATTACCACGTTCGCGACGGGATTCGCTCTGGCAGGGGCGCTCAAAGAGAAATTTAAGCGTGATATCAGGGTCAAGTTCATCCTGGTAGATACTGCTCCCGCTCCCGGAGAGGACATCACAATTAACGGAATACGGTACCAAAAAAGTCTTAAACAAACCGGGGGTCTTCAGATCAACCTAGCGCCGTTCAGGAGAGTGCTCTGCAAGCTCTCTACGCTTTCTAATGTAGCATATGACATTGATACGACGAGTCTGTGGGTTTCAAACCCTGCGTTCCCGGCGGTCCTACGAGAGATTGTGGCTCGACGCCAGCTCATGGGCCCCCACCTCTCGCCTGGCACGGGCAAATTAGCTATCCGCGCGTCATGTCCCGAGTGTGGACTAGCAGACAAACATGGGATCAATAATCAGTACCACGACAATGGTCGCATTACATTTGTGTGTCCCACCCATGGGGAGCACCTGGTCGATCCCGCAGTACCCGGAGAGCGGGAACAGTTGGAGTTCAACACGCCCCTTCGGAATCTGATCCGGATTCTTCTCTGCAGTCGAGACCCGGACCAGTCATGGATCATGTGTACCGGGTCCGATTATGCCGGATTCTACCAAGAGCAGCTCACGTGGAGGCTCCTGGAGCGTCCGGAGGATGCGCCGATCATCTTCTATGCGCCTTTAATCCTCGACTGGTCCGGCGTGAAGCTATCCAAGAGCATGTACGTCGAGCAGGGTGCTTACAAGTATCTCGCGGACACCGGCCGGAAGTACATCCTCGACGGGGATCTATTCCTGGCGTGTGAGAATGGGCTCGATGCTCTTTTTGAGGAGGTCAAATGTTGGGTGGAGAAGCCATACATGCTCTTCAGGAACTACTCTATCGAATACATTGATGGGCAGCTAGCACTGCGGGGAATGCGGCCCGCTCCGGTAATTAGCTCTCCCTAGTAGCTTATGCCTGTCTTTTGGTGATGTTCATCCTGTTCCATTCGCAAAACGCTCAAAATTTCCCAAAAAAAAAAAAGAAGTTAACACCGAAATAATCCCCAAATAACGCCATCGTGTAACCTCCAGAAAAGAACTCGATCTCGGACCTTCCTCCCCATTCTATCGATTGGAAGGCGCGAAATATTGAGAGATCTTCCTTCCTTGCCCGGCCCCTTGTGGTTTTGTCGTGTGTGATTTATCGATATTCTCCTGGTCGAGCCCTTGCTCTGGGTGATTTTGACTTGATTGTTTTACAACCGAGGGCTTCTCGTTCAGCTGCTTCTCCGGACGCCTGGATAGCACATGGTCCTGTTTGTCCACGGGACAACTCTGTAGAAACGCGAGTGGAGCCCAGCAATATTTCTGTGGTGGGCCCTTGAGAATTCCGCGCGAAATTGCCTGCTTGAGCGCAATAGGTTCCCTCAATTTCCATAAATCTAGAATCTCATACGCGTATTTCGAGACCTTTTTGCCCGCGTTGAAGTCCGCGTTGCCAATTCCACCGTCCTCGGGGACTTCGCCTCGGACTTTTCCGTGCGAGACGCGGGCGATGTATTCGAGTCGAGAAACGGGGGCAGTCGTGTAGAACCAGATGCGACACACGCTCGAGGGAAGGAGGTAGCGACGGTATTCGTGGTTCTTCGCGCGGGTCGCAATGTTCTGGATATGCTCGGGTTTAATGCTCATGAATATATCGCCTTTTGCGACCTTAATGGCCGCTGATTTGGCATTGGATCGTTTTCGCTCAACCATGGTGTTTTAGAAGCTATACCCCAATTGCAAATTAGAGAAATGGTGGTTCCTTGTTGGGGAACTCTGGACTGTCGATTTGTTGACAATCACGTCAGTTGGTCGCGCAACCAGGAGGAAGTATACACGCTAGTCTATAATAGGACTAGGTTGTACTCCGCTCTGTATCCGGGGCGTATTGGAGCCGACAGAACTCCAAAGAGAACCCGCGATTATGCAGTCCAGGTCGCGGTCGCGCATCAGTCACCAAACCGTACCGGGTATTGTGTATTTCTTACCAGTTTAAGCATCGATGCATTGCCCTGGAATGACCACATTCGAACGCTTTGGTGGTGTTTAAGGTTGCAGGACGCGAACTTCTCGCGTCCAGATGCAAGAGGAATTCAATACCTGTATGATACAGCGACCGATTTGATGCTTGATGTACAGGCAGCAGGAAACAAGGCAGATCGGTGATATACTGGGTTGACTGACTGCCTATCTCCTGGAAAGAGTTCAAATATATATATGCTCAAGAAGGCCCAACAATTAAATATAAATTAAGTTTAGTTATAACCTTGATAATTAATAACTGAAAAAGCCAGGATTATAAGATTAATCGATCGATTCTGGGGAAAATAACTAGTTTAAGGAGTTTAAGAATTGAATAGAATAGATGATAAATATTCACCTATATTTTTCACTACATTGTACCTAGAAAAGACAAAAGAATTAAACACAGGCATACTCTTATTCAGGTCATCAACTCCACAACGGTTGAAAAGCTTTCGGAATTGAGGTCTTCTTCCTAGTACCCACTGCAACACGGAGATGAATCACTATGCCCTGGAGCGGTAGCCCACACGAAGAAGATCGTTTTATGGTTGTAGCTCTATTTTTAGTGTGAGCGTACCCTGCTAATATTTGGTAACTTCTCGTATTCTGATAAAGTTTCCAGGGACGTATTGAAACTATTGGGACCATTGTATCAAGCAATTGTCATCTAACACAACTGTTGTTACCTGTACCTAGAGAGATCGAGAACCTACATCATTACATAAGTAGTCCCCCTCAACAAAACAACAAAGCCCGATCGATCCCCACCATAAGCCATACCCCACTTCCTATCATTATAAGCATCCAATCTGGGACAAACATAAACACAGTTTTTCGATGGCCGATAACAAAGATAGCATTTCAGAACCGGTCCACAAAGTGCTCCAGGACTTCTTTGCGGGACGAATTTCGTCTCCCAAAGCCGCCACAGAGCTGGCATCCGCTGCATTGGCCGCCGATGCTTCACCCGAGGCACAACTCGGTCGACTCTGGAAGGTGATCCTACGGATCGCCTGCGACAGCCCCGAATACCAAGACAAGCTCGTTGATATCCTTGTGGATCTCTCTGAACTCCCAGACGCCACAAGACCAGGTGAAAATGGGCAGCGAGAACCGTTGGTCATTGATGACAGGCAGGTCTGGAAAGACCTACCGATGCTGGGGTGGGAAATTCGTGATTGCTGGAATCTATCCGTTCCGGTTAACAGCACCCCCCAGGAGAGGCAAGGCGCAATCGCAAAGATGGTGAATGTCAATCGGTTTGTCGCACTTCTCGTCGCGACCGACGAGCCTGTCTTTGAGACGCACTCGTGGTTCGCACTGGTCACGTTCCGTGAAGCGCTTGAAACACCTTGGGCACAAATGAGACCCGAAAGCCCGTTGGAGGCATGGATTCCCGCAGCGTCGGCATGGATTGAGGTCCTGGGTGCCGAAATCTATCACTGGGACGATGAATTCGAGACAGGGTCACGCAGTTCTCCTGGCAAGGGAGGGCCATTATGGAATGGAAAGCACGGCTTCTGTGAGGAGAGGTGGAAGCTTTGGCGGAAGAGATTTGGGGAGGTTGCTAGCAATGAGAATGAGTCCATGAGTGTGAGGAGAGCGGCGGAGGAGGCAGAGCTCATGATGAAGGACATTGAGGCCGGGCATGTGGAATAGAAAGCGTTCTCTTTGTTTCATCATTTCAACCATCTAGCGAAGACTATCTATCTATCTCGGTACATAATTGTTATAACATTTGTCTGATATATGGCGGATATGAAAGTTGGAGAGAGCGCAACAAGATCCCGTTCAAAGAACATCACAAGCAACAAATGCGTTGTATATAGTTTTAGTATATGTCATGGCACCATAGATGCAAAATGATCAGCATGTTCGTCATCGAGTCAATACCGGTAGTCTTATAAACGATACTATCTGTGTCTGGGTCGTCTGCTCCGCGACCTCCAAGGAGGACTAGTGCATGTAGTCACCCTTGCCACCTGCTAGCACTGTATTGAACAAGAATGACCTATATCCAGCTATTCCTGATCCACCACCCTCAATACAAGAGTGGGCATATATGATTAATACAGCCACTGGGAATAACAGCGACCGACCCGTCACACGCCTGGTGGTGGTTTACTCGATGCATTTCAGAAACGGCCTTGAAACATCACATCCCTAAAAGTTTATCTTTCATTGAATTGGGCAAATTACACCACGTACTTACGCATTATGCTCCATATAGCTATGAGCACCAACCTACCAGAATCGGCCATGAATTGATTATAGATTGGGATATAATGAGTGTTGCTTTATCTATCCTATGATGAATCTTGAAAGCAACTGGAGACTAGTACTTTCATTGTCTTTACCTACACCAATAATGACCACCTATCAGCAGAGACTTTTGAAGCCTCTATTTGTTAAATAAAAGTAATGTTAGGGTACCCAGGTTCCTTTGGTGGTGAGTCCTGATTGCTTATGTCTGGTACAGTCTCCACTATAAAAAATACAACCTAGGTATTAAATAAGAATCTATAGATGTCGGCATAATATTCTGTCAATTTAAAAACGGGGAGGGGATATATGATTTTGTGAAATATTCGATTAGTGAAAGGTACTTTAAACTACCTACGTTATATTAATGCCCGGAGATTTATGCTTAAAGATAAATTAGGTATCATTGAAACAAAGTCCTGTATGTTGTTACCTCCCTGCAGGAAACTCTCTTCGGGTGCCTATTTTGCCCTACTTTGTCCATAAACAACACCAACACCTCCACGGCAGAGCTGAAGTCCCCTGCTAATTCGAGGTCCTTTTACAATTACCCAAAACATGTACCGATTCCCTGATGGTACAAAACCAGATTCGACTTTGCAGAAAACCCTCATCTCAGTTCATTTAGCCTCGGTAGGGCTCAGGGAACACCTATAGCCGCACCTTTTACACAGGGAGGAGATACCTTCGATGTACCTGCTTGGTAAAGACAGCAGAAATATAGACAAACATGGGTGTGGAGATGGCGTCTAGTGAGGACTATCGTAAAATGAAGCCAAGACCTTGACGGAGCATTCGGCAATGATCTTCTACCCCTCATTTCGTTTGTTGAAACTCACTCGAAACCGAGAATTATTAATAGTGAGTTCAGGTATCAAGAGCCGTGGAAATAGAAAGAGAGCTCGAGCGCCCCTTGGTGCGCTCTTCCTTGGCTTGCTTCGCTTTGGCAAGTGGGTTCATCATTTGTTATATTAAACCGAGGTCGGGAACCATAACTGCCGGGATGCTGGCAATTACCTTCTTGGATTGCAGACAAATTCAACTATATAGACTGTAACGATCCTCACTTTGTAGAGCTAGGAAAAAAAAAAAGATAACTCTCCACAAGATCGATCTAGAGGGATTGATTTGACTCAGAATATGCATCTCGTGATCCTCTTCACCATCGTTTCCGTTGCCCTTGGGGTTCCATATGGCCCCAATCATCGCCCTACGGCTGTGATTGACAGCGGGTTTGTGGTGGGCACAACAACTTTGGTTCCATCCTCCGAAGCAACGGTCGACAAATTTCTGGGAATCCCATATGCCGCTCCTCCCCGTCGATTTGCTGCCCCGCGACCCGCTGCTCGCTGGCGCGGTGCATATGATGCATCCCAGTATAAACCGGCATGCATACAGCAATTCAACTACCCCGAAGCGTCACGGAATCAAACAATCGGGTTCTTTAACACCCCTCCACCCCCCGCGGGAGAAAGTGAGGACTGTCTGACTCTCAACATCTTCGCCCCATCGTCAGCTAGAAGGGGATCTAAGCCGGTGCTCTTCTGGCTATTCGGAGGCGCTTTGATGTTTGGAACGGGATCGCTGGCGGGCTACGATGGCTCGAGTTTTGCAGCGAACCAGGATGTCGTGATGGTGACCATTAACTACCGGACGAATGTGTTTGGATTTCCGGGGTCCCACGATCTGCCTGAAAATGAACGGAATCTCGGGTGCGTGTAGACAAAGCCTAGATAGATTATAGTGTGCGCAACGCTAACATACCTTTCCTTTGCAGCTGGCTAGATCAGCGTTTTGCCCTTGATTGGGTGCAGCGCAATATCGCGGCCTTTGGAGGGGATCCGAGACGAGTAACAATCTTTGGAGAGAGTGCGGGCAGCGGAAGCGTTGACGCTCTTTTAACTCTCCCTCCACGAGGTCGCCTACCCTTTCACGCAGCTATTATGCAGTCGGGTGACTCCTCAATCAGAAACCGCGCTGATGATACAGGCGCGGCATGGGGAAAGTTGTTAGATCTGGCCAACTGCACCGGCACCAGCAATTCGCTCCAATGCGTCCGTGATCTACCAGCCCTAAAACTCAAGGATATTATCGAGAGAAATGCACTCATTTTCGGTCCTGTCCATGATAAGGTAACCTATGCAGATCACCCACAACAGAGACGCCTGGATTCAACGGTCCGCAAACCCCTGATTGCCCGTGTGCCCTTGCTGATCGGATCCAACGCGAGGGACGCATGGCCACTGATTACCGGGCTCAACGATACCATGCTCTACCTCCGCACGACTTTCCCAAGCTTTTCGGAGGAACAACTGCAGGAACTGTATCATGCCTATCCCATCGGTGCGGCGGACGGAATCCGAAACCCAGCTGAGCAGATTGCCGTGATCCAGACAGAGGTTGGCTTCCAGTGTCCCGCAAAAATGATTGCTGATACCACGGAGACGGTTGGAGTGCCCGCATGGAGATACTATTTCAATGCTAGTTTCCCTAATAATCAGTTATGGGAGGGAAGCGGAGCGTACCATTCCTCCGAGATTGGGCTAGTCTTTGGCACCTATCGACGACAGGGGTCAACTGAATTTCAGGCGGAGATGAGCCAGTTCTTGCAAAGGACGTGGGCAAACTTTGCGAAGAATCCTCGCCGCGGTCCAGGATGGGGTTCTGTTCCTGAAGTTGGGATCTTGGGAGGCTGGAGTAATGGTGAGAATCAGCCGCTGACGACTTTGCCTTCCGACACGATTGATCGGAGATGTGTTTACTATGAGGAGCTGCTTGCTGGTGGAATTTAGGTTTCTGAGTGAGGGGGTGGATTACAACGTCTAACGTGATCGGATAAAATTCAAAATTGTCATCCTATGGATAAGACCGGTGTAGAGATTAATGGTGCTACGTATGCAAAGTACGAGAAACGGCGTAGTCAGGTATCCGTTTAACGAGGGAATATCTGCGTCTTCTTTCCATTCCAAATTGGACCCCTTCTGTAGGAGATCGTTGAGACGTCAGTGCCTCAACAATTCTGGCTATGATCGGTTTCTAAGAATAGAATTTTTGGGATAAGGGTTGCATGGCCTGCTAGCACCAGGTAATATGAACGAGTTATGTCTTATTTAATTGCCTCTCATCTCTTCTCCTTTCGAACGGCTTGCCGTATAGTGTATTATATACTTTCGCTGTGAATCAAACTATGGAAGAGACATGAAGAGCTTCTTCAGCTTGGGGAAGCTAGGCGTGCCTAGCCCAGTAGCTGGATCCCAGCCCTCAACTGCTGAGAAACCTTCAGTGCCACAGCCTAGGTTCGTGCCATTGGTGATGTCGATCAGCACATGCGGGTGCGCATACAACACTGGATTCAGGAACCCCACGGTGGACTTGCCGGCTGCAAGACGATCTTCGTTGATCTGTCGTGAATTAGCTCTCATGTCCTGAAATTAGCAAAGGAAGAAGGAGAAAGTTAAAAAGAGCATACTAAAGTAATAACAGATGCCCACAAAGGGGCGGCAAGACTAGACCCAAAGAAATGGTACAACTCTCCATCAAGGAATGCAGGAAAGAAAGCACCATTAGCAGCAAGGTCAGGAATACCACGACCCATGCGGTTGTAGAGTCCAGTAGTGGTGTTGACATCCACGTTCAACTCGGAGTAGAATGGGTACTTTGGGTCACCAACCCGGAAGTACTTCTCAACAGCAGAATCCTGATACCAAGGGCGGGCGAAGTAATTAGAGAAGCCTCCAGCAGAGGAGAAGTTAGCGGCCGTGCCACCGAGGTCGATTTGCATTACGCTTTCTGCGTCATTGACGTTCTGATCCTCATAAATCATGGCCCCACCGACAGAAGTTACCCAAGGACAGCCGGATGGATATTGAGGGTTAAAGATCCTGGCATCGGGCCCCAGGCAACCGTTGTCATTGCCACCATCACCAGGAAAAGAGGCAACGCCATAGTCACCAGAGGCAAAAAGAATGGTAACACCCTGCAGGGCGAGCTTGAGGAACTCGTTGCATTGGCGTTTCACGTATTTTATGGGGAGGTCCGCTTCAGCCTGCCCATAAGAAGCCGAGATGACATTGGTGGGCTTGTAGACACCGCATTGCAATTTACCTATATTTTGTCGACATCATTGAGCATATGGGTTGCGACCATTGTGAATCTTTGGGAGACCTACCCGTGTAACCTCCTGGACGGTTGTCAGGGTAGACCGGGTCAATATTTGGGTCATCACCCATTTCACCGTAGGCAGAGTACGTGCAATATGACTGCACAAAAGGAAAATCAGCGATCCAGGGGATCATTGCAGGGTTCTGAAGTGCGAGCAAATTACTTACTCCGTCAAGCGCATCAAGGAAGGTGTTGAACAGATTAGTAGTCGCAACCTCAGCAGGCTCATAGAGCTGATCGTCGACCTGATACAATACAACCTCCTGCGGGTAGATAAGGGAGAAACTAACAATACTATCAGTGATGCTCTATCAAGGCAAGAAAAACAGTATTCATACGTCATCTCAATGTCAATATTCGACTCGCCGGAATTCAAAGAGCTCGATGCCGGAACAGAGTAGTTGGCACCGTCAATGAGCTGAGGCTTAGGATATGTACCACTTGGAATATCAGAGTAAATATTCTCCCAGTAAAGGTCCAGGTCATCCTTGGCAAAGTAGTCGCCTTGTTCATAAAGTCCAAGGGCGTTATCCGGGTTCGGCTTGTCTGTTGGCATGGGAATATCATACAGCGCCCTAATGCACGGGGCTGTCATGTTAAAACCACAGTAGGCAAGATCAGCAGAGACTCCCTTGGGGGTAGACCAGGTTTCGGGCACATGGAATTTTGGTTTAGTTTTGATCGAGGTGCGGCTGGCGCGCGCATGGCTATTACGCTTAGCCTTGGTCACCGTCCGCTTGACAGCTTGGGTCATTTTGACTCCCGGTGTAATGTAGTCAATATGAGGGGCGATGTGTTCCGGAAGATGGTACCTAACCAGTCTTAGCTATATCTCTAGAAGTTGGTATAAATGACCATGAGCCAATTCGTTACTTACTCGTCACAGCCAACACGAACACGATCACTCTGTGCATGTTGATGCTCGTAGTATTCGGCCAGGAACAGTCTTTCAGCCTCTTCTGTTGTTGCATCGAATGCTAGCCAGCCCTTGTTGTCAGAATGCACGACGCGAGACTTGTCGATACCCGATTCTTGGAGCCATTCTTTAATAGCATTTACGTGATCATCATTAGGAGAAAAGAGGTCATGGACTTCTTCCATAGAGAAATATTGACCATATCTCTCAGAAAATGGATCGGAGCTGCCAGTGACGACAACGTCAGTGTGCACGGATATAGTGATCTCCATATCTACCTGTTATTGGTTGACTTACACTTTCTCTTGGGGGTCGTTAGCAGCGGTTCGAGCATGAGCATTTGGAGATTGCGAGGATATTGTAGACAAACATACTCAAGTATTCGGGCCCCTTATGAAGGTCGGACTGGGTCAATCCAATGCGTATTGGCAGGGTCGCAGAGCTTTCAATGCGCTCACCTTTAACCCAATCCAATGCACGCCACTGACGCTTCTCATGAAGCACATGTTTGGTGGACACAGGAGCGGGTGCAGCGACTGATAGGACTGCCAGCATAGAAGCAGCAGCTACCTGCAGGACAAACATGACGAACAAACGGAGCCGATCAATCTATTTTCAAGGAAGAAAAAGCATTGCCTTTGATCATAAAGGAAGTGAGAGGGCCTTCCATGGTCGCAGTATGTCCTCCTTTATAGCTGACTGAACCTCCAAAGTCCGACTGCACGCGCATGGACAGACCAAAAGAGGAAGGTGCAAATGGTTTGGTATCAAGGCAAAACGGCACGGGAGGGGGCCCAATCTATAACATGCATAGAAATGTAACACTCTCAGAGAATAGAGGCACTCGGAATTAGTCAATCTACCTCGCGTTATCAAGGTGTGGACCTCACTCGATCTTACTCGTCACTACAACGAGCACTAAGCCCAGTTGGACTAATTGCAGGATAATCAAGCAATAACCCCGGCGCTGGCGTGCGGGTTGAGCCTGTTAGCTGCAATTTAGGGCACACTAACTCGAGACATCAATGCGCCACGTTACATGGTGCCTTTCTTCTACGGCCAGGTTATCCTCGCTTATTTCAGGCAAGCATTACCATTTGATTGCTTGATTGCGTGGTTCAGGCTATCTTTGAGAAAACAATGCCGATCTTATTTAGGACAAGTAATCAGATGGAACGTTGATCAATCGCTTTTATCAGGTCTTTCCTAACTAGCCGACTCAACGTCACACTTGTGTGGTCGCTCTCCTGGTACTTAACGAGAAGACAAAATTGGAAGAAATGAAAAAGAAGAAAAAAAAATATATTAAAAATTAACGAATTGCTTTCTGGATTACCCGTGCATTTTCTTCTTCCCTGTGAAGCCCTCCCAAGAGATACCTAATATACCTCATGAGCTCGTTTATATACAGATTGGTTAGCTCGTCAACCTTGATCAATCCTACCAGTTAACACCGTCCAATTTCAACGGGAGATGAAGCATTCGCAACCCAAGGTCTGTTGGCCAGGGTAATCGTCCAGCGCGGATATTCATTTGCAGCGATGCGTGGAGGAGCCTTGGCGCTGCTAGGCCTGCATCGCGTTCGTTTCGAATTGTTACAAATTCATTCTGACTGACCCCAAGTTTCAGGTGCAGGTTCGTTTGCTTGTGGTCCGCCACGGTCATGCATGGGACAGGTGCGCTGCGTTTCTCTGGAGGATAATCATGACCCACCCAGATCTTCACCTGGTCGGGTAATTCTAGCAATCGGCGTCCTGAATTGAAAAGGCTTTCCGCGCTTCCACCGGGGAAATCGCAGCGCGCCGTGCCTATGTCTGGGTGGAAGAGAGAATCACCACAGAATATATTGTCTGAGTGGTCGTTTCAAGTCAGCCGCAGTGTGAAATAACAAACAGGTGGTAGAGCAACCGGAACCAGAAGACTCACCCCCAATCTTGTAACCCATATGGTCTGGTGTGTGGCCAGGTAGGTGGATGGCCGTGGCTGTCAGATCACCGATGGCGAAGGTCTCGTCGTCTTTGAACAACTTGCCAAAAACACCACGGTATTCCTCCACTGAGACCCCATATCTTTCTCCAAACACTCTCTGGACTTGCTCAATGCGCTCCCCGATGCCGATCGGTGGCTGGTATCCCTGCTCGGGGTTGAGGCGAGCCTGAAGATACGATGCTGCGGTAATGTGGTCCGCATGTGCATGTGTTTCGAGGATCATACTAACCGTATAGCCCTTTTCCTTCACCAGCGCCAAGAGCGAGTCGGCAGTGTTGGTGCTGATGACCTGGGTGACCGGGTCAAAGTCCAAGACCGGGTCGATAATTACTGCCGTCGACGTCGATGCATCTGCAACCACATACTGCCACGTTCCAGTCTTGTTTTCAAACTGGGCGTGAATAGTGGGCTCTGTACTCGGTTCAGGGGGCACTGCCATCTGGGGGCTGTGCATACTATAATTACGTTTCAGTGGCGTTGTTGTAGAAACAGGTCCCAAGGCAGATGCGGAGGGACAAGAGGGCAGCTGCATATTTCGTCGTTGCCAATGCAGGTCGGTAATCGGTTTTGCCCTTAATGGAGAGCGATAAGCATATGTTGATAGTGGTTTTGCATTGAGAACAAGCACAGCAGGCTTGCGGTGGCATATTCTTCTGCTTCTCGCCACCCCCGCGCAAGTCGATTGAAAGAGCTGCATGGCCCGCGATATAAGGTGGAGTTTCTAGATAGATCAGACTCAAGCGCTTGCGGGATATCCAATTCAAGAGAAGGGATAAAATTGGTAAGATTTAGTTCTCGCTGCTAGGGTTGTGGGTTAGATATACTGTAAGATGTCATGGAGGAACAGTCATAGTCATCCCTTGATAACAATGATCGTCATTCGCCGATTGATGGTGAGGGAATCGGCAACCACTCCAAACACGCACCCACATCATGACATGCTTAAATCATAATCCATATTATTGCCTCTGGGTCAACCATACGGTGGAACCGCTTTTGAATCTCTACAATGGGCCTTTTACAATCTGGAGCCCAAGAATTAAGCTTTGGTCCCGACCCGACAAACCCCGAGTTATCGCCGACCACTGACATGTTTTATATAGAGTCTATCAGCGAGGCCCGGAGTAAACGCAGGAAGTGAAGCATGTAAGCTCAAAAAGATATCCAAACGAGTTTCCTTCCAATGTTCCATCTCTCCCGACGCCGGATTAGCCAGCACCTGAATGAAGATATTCGCGAAGATATCTTCCTCGAATGCCAACTCCTCCTCCTCTCCTTTGCCACTGGGATCCAGGATGCCGCAGCATGGCCGGATTACACCTGTTTCGCCTCTAACCAAACCGGAAACACGCTCTTCCTCGCCATCGGTGCAGCCGGGCTCGCACATGGGGCCTATAGCTTTCCCAACATGGGAATGAGCCTGGGCATGTTTATCGCTGGGGGACTCGTCATGGGGCAACTGGGGAACCTGTTCGGGGTGCGAAAACGTTCCTGGCTGCTTCTCAGCAGCCTTATCCAAACAGCCCTCGTTTTAGTAGGGTTGGTTATCCAGTACACTCTTCCAATTCGACAGGAAGGGTCCGCCGCCCTCGTGGTGATTGCTTGTCTGGCATTCTCCTCGGGTGGTCAAGTCGCCATGAGTCGGTCGCTGAAAATCACCGAGATTACAACGGCCATGGCAACCGCAGCATACATTGACGTCGTAGTAGACCCGTCCCTGTTAGCCATACGCAACAGACTACGTAATCGTCGAGTGATGTTTCTAGTGATGCTCACGGTAGGATGCTTTGCGGGCGCATTTGCCGCGCGCGACCTCGGCCCACCATTTGCATTGCTCTGGTGTGCAATAATTAAAGCTATTGTGACGTTGTCGCTTCTGGGGAATAGAAAGATTGAAAAGGGAAGGTCTACTGCACATGGTTCTAAGGCGTAGAAGCGTTGTTATACTATCGGATACATCCATGTAACCTTAGCCTACTAGATTTCTTGCTTATTTCCGTCTTCAATACATTTGAGCGTTGTCTATTCGCCTTCTAGATCCCGAGACATATGATGCCCTCAACTAGGCCTTGGAAACGAAATGCCTCTCGGCGACTCCGGGGGGATAATTCTCTTACATCCAGATGTACTTAATCCCCGATCAATTGACTGGGTCTTTCGGCCATTAGGGTTTCTGGATGCACAATCGCCGACCATTAAATAGGGGATACTGGATCACGCCACCCAGTTACCATATCCGGAACAACCCTATGTGACAATCAAGCTAGAGGGTATAATAGAGACTGTGTGCCAGATAACAGAAGCCGAGCTCACATCTTAGCCAATGTTCCATCACCCAATGCTACAAACCTGCACTTTAGGGCGCTCTCTTGTGCCCTCTCTTAGCGTGGTCGCCGTGCGACATGCATCCTCCTCATCGGCATACCCTGCCATCTCTGCCGCTCGCAGCCATAAGGTCGTCGTGGTTGGTGCTGGCACCGCTGGTTTGACCATCAGTCACCAGCTTCTTCGGTCGGGGAAGTTTGCTCATCATGACATCGCCGTGGTTGACCCGGCATCGTGGCACCACTATCAGCCAGGCTGGACTCTGGTGGGCGGAGGTCTCAAAACAAAAGAGGAGTTGCGACGACCGCTACAGGACTTAGTTGACCCGAAGCTGAAGCTCTACCACCAGAAGGTCAGCACTTTCTCACCCGACAGCAACTGGATTGCCCTGGAGAATAGCGATAGAATCACATACGACCAGTTGGTCGTGGCACCCGGCATCGAGATCAACTACGGGAGTATTCGAGGTCTGCCGCAGGCTCTTGCAGATCCCGATTCGCCTGTCTCCTCGATCTACGGTTATGACAGTTGCGACAAGGTGTTTAAAACAATAAAGCAACTCCACAAGGGCACTGCGGTCTTCACGCAACCAACAGGGACGGTGAAATGTGCCGGCGCCCCTCAGAAGATTATGTGGTTAGCATTGGACTACTGGAAGAAAAAGGGCATATACAACCCCAATGCATCAGACTCACCAATCAAGATCCAGTTTGCAACCAGCCTTCCGGGCATGTTTGGAGTACCCAAATACAGCGCGACGCTTGAGCAGTTGCGGGTACAACGGGGCGTTGAGGCCTATTTCCAACATGATCTTGTTGCGATTGAAGGGAATCAAGCGATATTTGCCCGTACAGATGGGCAGGAACAGGTCAAGAAGCAGTTCGACCTGTTACATGTGGTCCCCAAGATGGGACCGTATGCATTTGTTAAAGAGAGCCCGATATCAGACGCGGCTGGTTATGTGGACGTGGATCCGACTACAACGCGCCACAAGCGCTATCAGAATATCTGGTCTGCGGGTGATGCTGCCAGTCTCCCAACTTCAAAAACAGCCGCAGCCATTACCGCCCAAGCGCCTGTGCTCGTCCGCAACCTCCTACGATCCATGGACGGGAAGCCCCTAGACGGCGTGTATGATGGGTATACCTCCTGTCCATTGGTAACAGAATATGGCAAGGTTCTGCTTGCGGAATTCAAATATGGAGGCGAGCCGCATGAGACGTTTAGAAACTGGTTCGGCATTGACCAGGGAATCCCCCGGCGGGCATTTTATTATCTGAAGAAGGACTTCTTTCCCTGGGTGTATTATAATTCTATGATCAAGGGCACATGGGGCGGACCCAAGGGATGGATCAAGTAGCCAGCAGTTGGATTTAGTGTTGTCTTATGGCTAGATGTATGTCCGTCCTTGCATCTGTAAATATAAGGGGTATCAAGTGCGATTTGAGAATAAATTAAATTCTAATAGAACCAACCAAACATGGCAAACCCTAGCTATGTAACATGATTAGGTCCGAGTTCATCCATGATGAGCCCTCTGTGAAGGTGAAAAGGAATATAAGGAACATGACTTCACAAAGAATAGCTATCTTCTATACAATTCAATACAGCCTTGTTCCTTGCATCATATCCTTGGCAACACATGGGGTCTATCGGCCGATAGGATGTGAGCAGACAATCGGCGATTGCCGCCTCTTCTTCGGCTCTTCCGGAAGCTCTCCCTTGGTCCGGCCGTTCTTGATAACCTAGTCATGTACAAGCACATACAATTAGGTTTATCACCGGTTCACTAGTCGCGTGGTATTTGGTTTCGCGGCCCCTTATCCCGGGTTATTTTTAGTGATTTTATATATCCACAAGTGTTTCAGGGGTTGGAAAGATGTTTGCAGTGAGGGAATTAAATTTGTGACAAGTTTGTCTATCATGATCATGTTCTATCTCTATATAACGCGCTTTTCCTAGAATCAACATTGACGCCTAACTTCGACTTTAATAAATACAAGGATGATTTTCCACCAATTAATGAGTAATCAAGCAATCAATCAATCAACATACTTTGGCAGTGTCTTCATGATACCGTCCCGGGCAATGTCCTGCATGGCCGTAGTAATTTCTTGCACAAACCTCATATCGCTGCGCAAGTCGTCACCGAAGAGACTCGTGATGCTAAGGAGTTCAGACGGGTTGGTTCCGCCCGCACGAGCCTTCGCCTGCAGGATCTCACTCATGGGGTCATCCACCACAAATTGCTGGCCACTGTCATCGACACCATTGATGTAACGGAACCAGGCCGCGACCACAAAGCACAGGCGGCGGAACGGCCCACTCACCCAGATCGCCTCGGCAATCGATGGGACGGTGAACTGGGGGATCTTCCCGGACGCGTTGAGGCAGATCCGGGGCAGCTGGTCCTTGATGGTCGGGTTGGAGAAGCGCTCGATGATGGTGTTGCAGTAGTCGTCAATGTTGACGCCCGGGATCTCGGGCAGCAGGGGCTTCACCTCCTCCTGCATCATCTGCCACACAAACTTGCGGAGGAGGGGGTCCCCCATGATCTCATGGACGTACTTGAAGCCCGCCAGGTGGCCGGGGTAGCCCAGGGCGGAGTGGCTGCCGTTCAACAACCGTAGCTTGAGCTTCTCAAACTGTTCCACTTCGTGCACATTCTTGACCACCTGCGCACCGACCTTCTCAAAGGGCGGCCGGCCATCGGAGAACTGGTCCTCGATCACCCACTGCTTGAAGGGCTCGGTAACCACCGGCCACGCGTCCTCGATCCCAAACCGATCCGCCAGGGCGATCTTATCCGCCTCGGCCGTCTGCGGGGTGATCCGGTCGACCATCGCGTTGGGGAAGGCGCCCTCGTCCGCAATCCAGGCGGCAAGGGTGGGGTTCCGTAGGCGGGCAAACGACTCGAGCATGTGGCGGGTGATGGAACCGTTCTTCTGCATGTTGTCGCAGGACATGACGGTAAAGGGCTTCAGTCCTTGCTGGTAGCGCCGGGCTAGGGCAGCGTAGAGAAAGCCAAAGGTCGTGCGGGGGGCGCCTTCGTTGGCCGGGTCGAGGTCGAACTGAATGTCCGGGTGCTCGGCCAGCAGCTCGTGTGTGTTTTCGTTGTAGTAGTAACCGCTCTCGGTGATGGTGAGCGACACGATGTGGGTATCTGGATGGGCCATCTTCGCAATGACCGCCTCGCGATCGTCGGGCGCGTAGAGATAGGAGTTAATGCTGCCCACGACATGGGCGAAGCTCCCTTTGGCGGAACGCTCGATGACGGTGTAGAGATGGTCCTGCGATCCGAGAGCGTCGCGCATGCCCACGTCGAACGGCTGTAGACCCACGCCGCAGATGGCATAGTCCATCACGCCATGCTGCTGCATCAACTCGTCGACATAGACAGCGAGGTGCGCGCGGTGGAAGCCACCCACTCCGATGTGGACAATTCCCTCCTTGACAGCGCCACCGCGTCGGTATGTCGGGACCCTCACGGGGGCGGCGTCGTCGCCCCGGGCCTGTATTTGAGAGAGGTTCTTGCTGCTGAGCTTGAAGGGGGCCATTGGTATAGGGTGAAGAAACGGCATGAAGGGAGCAGGCAAGACAACAGCAACAACAACAACAGGGAAGATAAAGGATTGCTGCGAGGATGTTGTCACCGCCTATTTGATTTAAAGAAAAAACTCTTCCATTACATCATGTGGAGTCGTGGCGGAGCGAGCCACCCACTTATATAACAAAATCCATAGGAGTGGAGAGAACCTTGGGGCAAAAGCCATTGAACCATACTAGCGACTCTTGCCTTCAGTCACAGCCGGTTCGGTGAAGGATGAATTTGGAGATTATTTCTTCTTGATCACGCGTCCATGTTTAAAACCACCACCGCGGCTGGCAAATTTCCAGCTGAGATTTCGTATGCAATTAAATCGACAACCCCAACCCTAATCGAGACAGTCTCTTCCTCCCATTGGCCCAGTCAGAATACCTCGGCATATGAGCCCCACCAAGATTCGATCACCTGAGCCTTTCAATCACTAGAGCCTCCTTTTTTTTTTTTTTTTGGTGGGCTCTCCCCTTTTTTCCTCCCTTTCTGCGGTCTCCTTAACCGCAACCATAAAACAAAATCCAGTCCCTGTAAAAAGAATCAATTAAACCAATATTATTTCTCCCTCCACATAGAAGACTAATTGGTTCGTCTGTGAATCTCCTCACTTCCCCTGAGAGGGGGGGGGGGCGTCGATTTGGAGGCCGAACTCCCGGACACGGCATATATACTGTGTACATAACCGGAGACCTAGACCGGCCTGAATCGACACAGGGGTATTTTTTTTTTTTCGGACATCCGCCACATTATTGGTATCCACACAAGCCGCCCTTATCGCGCGAGTGGGTTGTGTGGATGACGGTTTTGGAAGGAATTTGGGAGATTCACCGGAACCAGTGGATACTTTCCGGACGGCCTCAACAGTCCCAACGCCAATACAATCGCACCCAAGGAACAGGTGATCATCAGAGGTCTCGACTAGTGATTCTTCAAGGGACAATCCATTGGTACCTTGGTAGCTTTGATATCACAAAATAGGTAATAATATGTCGTTATGCAATCCTTCTAGGGTACAAATATATTTCCGTCTTTGAGTTGCATGAAATACCTAGTTTGATCGCAATTCCGGGTGTTATTGAGCATCATCTCAGGAATTATCCAATAGTAGCTCGAGAAAGGGAAAAAGGAAATCGAAAGGAAGAACCAAAGAAGGAAAAGAAAAGGGGAAAAGGCCCAAAAGGGAAAAGGAAGAAAGGAAAAAAGAAAAGAAGCAGCCACCTGACCAGTATCTCTGAGTCAATCGCCTCGTTTTTACTTCCCACACCACTACGAAGCTATACCCTTCCCCCCCACAGTAAATCCTTCCCCCAGCTTATTCCAAACATAGACCTCAGAAGCTGTTTCGAGTCTAGATGGCCCTTCTATCTGATCACGAGAGGGGTCCATCAGTGGGGGCACCAGAAGCAACCGAGCCGATCCAACCTCAATTCCATCCGTTCCTTCTCTCCCTCTCTTTCTTTTTTTTTTTTTTTTCTCCCCTCTTTGTTCATATTATTACATGATTGTAACTGACGTGTCACATGGCATTGAGGTCACGAAGCCTCTCAGGATCCCCCTTCCAGCCACGTTTGGAAAATGCCAAAAGCAGGGCCTGAATTAATGCCAACCGCTCCCACCGCGCGCGTAATACTCCACCTCCAGGTCCTGCTCTGACGCTGTGTATTCGCGCAACGGCTCTTGTTCGTCCCAACAGCCCACATTGCCAGAGACATAGCTGGCCGCATCCCGCCGTCGAAAGGGAAGAACCCGGCCCCGATGGTTGATGGCGAGATGCAACACCCACCCCTCTTCGCAGGCCTCGCGATCGGCTACGAGCACGAGTAGACACTGTCGCCTGTCCATGTCTTCCTCGCCGATTTCCCGTAGCAGTCGTTCAATCCGGGCATGATGATATTCTGCGCTCGTAGCGCCATCAAACTGGTCTGGGCAGTGCAGGAGGGCTGTGAAGAGGTACCCGGGTAGACTCCCCGGTGTTCCAACAGCAATCCCATCCACGACATCTCTCGGATTGACCCCTTCTTCGAAAAACTCATCCTTGTTGTCAAAGATAAATCTGTCATCCATGCATTCATTATACTCACAATCTGGGTCCCCCTGCTGCATAACCGCCAAGAGAAGCCGTTTATAAGCTGCGTCGGCGGCATCCTGACTTTCCTGGTTATCGGGTAGTCCGAACCAGGTGCGGATCCAGAGCGTGCCTGATATCTGACCGTCCACTATGCGGTCATGATCAGACAGTAGATCCGTTGGAATGCTGGGGGGTATCTCCTCCGGGAAGCGGGGATCGGTAAAGTATTCCTTTTTATTTGGCCCTGCATTAGAGCACACGCCAGCACGCCGACAATAGGGTAGACCGCGGGTATACATTTCGTCCAAATTTGCCCAACTCAATCCATTCCTGCAGTAGAAACCGCTTCTGCCCTTGCTTTGAGAGCGGGGAGTCGGGGTTCCATTTTTGCTGACGGAAGCATTGTTATTATCAGCCAAGTCCCATCAAGAACGAGAGGAAATTTACAATAATGAACTCATCAAATGGGAGGTACCCGAATGGGGGGATATCCCCGTCCACCACCATCTCCGAAGATACACGAGATGCTGATTGTATTAGCGGTTGAGACAGAAAATAGAGGGAGACAATCGACATCTATATATCCAGCTGCCCGCAGCTACCTAAATAGGTACCAGTGCCAAGAACGCCGATTAGTATTTGCCCGCTCTTGGCCGTCGGGACCTTTCCCTGACCCTACAACCTTCCAAGATCATCATAACGGATCAATCTGTAGAACGATTTCCCGTGATGCCCCAATCAAGCCGTGATAAGAGTCTTATATCCTCTTTTTCACTTTTCCAGACACAAAAGCGCCTCCATTATTACGCGTAATTCGTTAGGAATCACAAAAGGCTCATGTCAAGGTGGCTCTCCGCAGTCGCACCTATGGCAACTTGTGAAATTATCTCTGGTTATACATGAGACAAAGCCAATGATATCGTCCGTATACAGCAGTCAAGTTTGTTTAACATGATCAATATCTTTCTACTGCAATATCAAATGTCCGTATACACGGGGAGGTTGGACACAGTAGCTTCCAGATGCTCGACCAACACTTGCAGAACGTGACAACAATATAATATAATTTAGAAACCCTCGTGTCCGAAAAGATCCTCCTAACTGTTGCCATTAGTTTCTTCCGGTGACGGCACTAGCATGAACCTACGATAGGTGATTCAAGATGTATTTGGAAATAAAAAGCCAAGATCACATCAGCATTGATATTCGGAGTGTTTGGGGAAGATACTCCCCCCACCCCCACCCCCGCAGCTGGGACGCCTAGATTCTGGGGAAGTCTAACCATCTTCTCATCGCAAACAGCCAGTTGGGTTGTCCAAAATCGCTATCAAAGCAATCCTTTTCACCAGGTGTTTACTCCACCACCTCAATTGTCTAGGGTGTTTTGGGTCTATCAGCAATCTGTCTTTCCTTGGCAGACTTGGCAAGATGACTCGATTCCCAGTAGGATTTCATATAACCCCTTTCTTTAGCCCTTTCTTACCAATCCCGGGGCCAGCGAGTTTCTTTGGCCTACCATAAGCGGTCGAGTTATCCTTTCTCCGCATGTTCATCTATTTCCCCAGACCGCAGGTTGGGGTGATGAGGGGTTCTGCTTTTTCCCCAACTTCTCTCCCCAGCATCTCGCCGTATCTATATAAGTAGACATGCTCCGGACCCATATTACCATTCAACAGTCAATCACATAGGTATTGTACATGAAATAAAATCAACCTCATACCGCTGATCATATCAATCTTTCAAGATATTTCAATGTCTTCAGAAAAGGTTCTTTCACATCATGTGGAGGACAGCCAAAAATACGGAAGGTATTCAATGACAGACCCAGACAATAACTGCCAATTTGCTTACTTGGTAATGCGCTTTACGTTTGCTCTAGAGATGAGCGGCCCCAAGTCAACATCGATACGGCGCTAGAGTCGCGTCTAAGATGGAAACTGGATCTATATCTTATTCCAGTGGTCTCCATCATGTACCTCTTCTGTTTTATCGACAGGGCAAATATCGGTAAGCATTCTAGGAGATTCCTGAGGGTATTGATGTTCTCTGTTGTTAATTCCTTGCAGGAAATGCCAAAATTGCTGGTCTTGAGGATGATCTCGGCTTGACTGGGTACGATTACAATATTTTGCTCTCCGTCTTCTACATTTCTTACATCTTATTTGAGATCCCTTCCAACATTGCCTGTAAATGGATAGGGCCTGGCTGGTTCTTACCAGCATTGACATTAGGATTCGGGGTTTGTTCAATGTGTACTGCATTTGTCAACACGATGGCTAGCACAGCTGGTGTTCGCTTTGTCCTCGGTATCTTCGAGGCCGGGATGATGCCTGGGATCTCATATTATCTCTCCAGATGGTACCGAAGAAACGAGCTGGCCTTTCGCCTCTCGTTATTCATCTTGATGGCACCGCTAGCTGGTGCATTTGGCGGATTGCTTGCCTCTGCCATTTTTAAATTGCCATCCTTTGGTAGCCTCACCACCTGGCGCATGCTGTTTGCCATCGAAGGGATCATTACTATCGGGATTGCGATAGTCTCATTTCTCGTCCTTACCGATCGCCCCGAGACGGCTCGTTGGCTGACCCAGGAAGAGAAGGAGTTGGCTGTTTCCCGCATCCGATCGGAGTCTGAGCATGTCAACATGACTGAGGTGCTTGACAAACTGGACACCACCAAGACTCTCCGCGGCATCTTCAATCCCAACACGCTGGCCACCTCGTGGGTAATGCTCCTTGCCAATGTGACCGTGCAAGGCCTGGCTTTTTTTGCGCCCACGATTGTTCGCACCATCTACCCTAATGAAAGCGTCATCACCCAGCAGCTTTACACGGTCCCGCCGTACGTGGTGGGTGGCTTCTTCACCGTTCTGTTTCCATATCTCAGTGGACGGTTCCGCCAGCGCCTTCCTTTCTTCGTCCTTACATCGCCGCTGATGATGGTGGGATACATCATGTTCCTCGCCAGCAGTGATTCTCGCGTTCGTTACGGTGCGACGTTTCTCATTGCCAGCGGCTCGTTCCCACTTGGACCGCTTTGCAACGCTCACTCGGCGGTAAATGTAGTTTCCGACACGGCACGGGCATCCGCCATCGGAATCACCGTGATGATGGGTAATATTGGGGGGTTGATCTCCACTTGGTCGTTCCTACCCTTTGACGCACCGGATTATCCTATCGGGAATGGACTGAATCTGGCGACGGGCACTGTCACGCTCTTCACGTCCCTTGGGCTCTGGGCATGGGCAACTTGGGATAATAAGAGGCGCGAGAGACAGGAAGAGAGCAATCATCAGGAGCTCGCTGGACTCGATGCGCGGCAGCTGGAAGACCTCGAGTGGCGACACCCCGGGTTTCGCTGGAGCCTCTAAAGTTGGTGTATTGGACTAGAATTGTTGGAATTGACGGTCAGGAATTTATATATACATTGGATATATATATATATATATATATATTTTAATTTTTGCTATACACAAATACGGGAATATATCTAGCTGAATTATTCTAGGTAACCAAGAACCCAGTGGGTGAGGAGGGTGCTGATGTCCTTCCCATATATATATGCTTCGGAGATATATTTATTAGTGTGGTCAAGTGTGGACTATGTCAACCGGCATTATATAGTAGAGAATCATCTTAGTATTATTAGCTTCACTCTATTCAGATAATACGCCTTGGCACATTTATACCTGCTCCGACTATAACTTAATAATAGCCGTCTCTGATCTCTGACAAACATGGAGGAGAGAAGCGGTACACGATTTCCGGAGGAGGTATAGATAGATAGGGAGGACATGTGGATGCCGAGTGCTTCTATTGTCAGCTGAGCCCGTATTCGTTATCGGCCATTTGAGCTCGGGCCGCGTGGGTGTTTCGACATTGTCAACATATTCCGCAAATGTTAATAATTCTTGTTTGCGGCGTTCGGGCTCTTTGTCCATTCGAGACGTGTCGAAGGATCAACTTTGTTTCATTATAGGTGGGATGTAAATTCCCGGCAGGGAGCCTTGAGAGGCATGTAGTGTGAGCTCCCTCGTTTAAACATTGAGAAGGGATGGGAGATGCAGGTAGGGTGTAAACAGTGGCTTCATGTACCCCCTGTTCTTTTGAAAGTGACAAAGTTGTATTCAAGATCTTATTGCAGTGTGGTTATATGATCTATGCTTTTCACATCTGCAAACCCCATGTCTGAGCAAGTTGTACAGTAAGAAAGAAAGTTCAGACCCCGTTTCACCATACACATCCAGGGTGAATGTTTTCCGTCCGACAAGTCAAAAGTCGCCTCCAGACTGAGAAATTAACCCTAGCCAGCCACCAGACTAGAAACGTTTCCCTAGCTTTCATAGATCATCCAGTCCGGGAAACCTGAAACTCCGTACAGATGATCTTCTCCACCTCCCGACCACAATATAACTGTCCCATTCCCTGGACTTCTTCTCTATAAACTTCTTTATGCTAGTTATGCTATTGGCCAATGTAAACACGCCAGCCGGTTTGGTCAACGGTGCAACAGGCACAGCGGTAGGAATTGCTTTGTATACAGGCAAGTTGCCTCCAAAAGACTCCTCCGTTTAAGGGAAAGGAGTTCCTATATGCTCCGCCTTTGTGCTTAACTGACGACAAAATCCAGGGTTGAACGCTGACGTCAGCCAATTCTAGCTCTCAAATAAAATCGCATCAAAAGTACTTGGTACTTTCTAACATTTAATTTATCCTAGTAGTGAAGAACAAAATCTTAAAGTAAGGAAGAATAAATTAAAAGTATAAAAAGTCTCTATCATTTATCCTTTATTTAAATTAATTATATTCTTTATAACTTTACTATCACCCTCGAATCTTATTATAATCTAAGATTTTATATCTATTATTTAAGAAAGTAATAAGAGTATAATCCAATAAATTTTACTTAAAATAAACAAGAATTGCATTGGCGCGTTCGCAATTAGGCTGCAATATCGTTTCAAGTCGCTGTAGCCAAGGGAAACCTTTCATATACCTTGACTTTCAGCTCTGTTGTGTTTCTTCAAGCTTGCAGAGCACTGTTGACATTACACCAAGACCCTGAGTACTGCTGGCACAGCATGAAAGGAAATACATACCGGCAATGCTGACATTATTATAATAGGCGCTCTTGCAATTGGGCTCCATTGTTTATTCTATATGGGCCTAGCAGGCCTCCATTTAACGCATCCTATCAAAAGAGCGACACTAGAATAAATACTCTGTGTGACACTTGCTGTAAGTCCAAGTGTCTACTACTAGAGACTATTCAGGTAAGTGAGAGAGGATAGGCAACTTACCCCTATCACCCCTCATCTATCTACACTCACCCAACTCACCCCGCGCTGTTGTATGTTTTTCTCCCTCTTTTTTTTTTTTTTTTTTAAAAAAAAAAAATAATAGTCATCCGGGAGGTTTTCAAGATGGCTTGAATAGGCACCCGGGGCAGGAGGTACTAAAAACCTACTACCAATAATTTGATGTAAATGACATAACTGTCAGCAGGAGTTCGCGTTGGCCGCAGAATGCAATGGGATTGTGAATCACAATGCATGGGCCAATGAGCTGAGGCCTTAGTTGTGGTTTTCAAAGTCTTTCAGAGTACATTCTAGTCCGAGTGATATAGCAAACAAAATTTCATTCTTTCACTAATCCAGCCTTGGCTGCTTAACCGGAACTCCTCGGTGATCAGCCTAGCATCCCCCGCCCTCCTAATGAGTGTTCACCGGAGGAGTCCATGCACTTCCCTGTCGTTGATTACACCTTGTAGTTTGGAGAGGGGATATAAACAGGCAAAATCGAGCATCTTGCTAGCTGTAGGATGAATATGGATAATGTCCCAATACCGGATTTGTTTTGCTTAATTATTAAAACCTCGCGTTCAGAGATGAAAGAAGACAATTGCACTCGTTGAGGGGGTGGAGTAGAAGCAACTCCTACACTGCTGGGAATAAATGATATCAAAGTAGATTGAAATACTCCTGCGAGCTCTATGCAGTGTGGGTGACACAGGCAAATAATTTAGGCAAACATTTCAGACAACGAACAAGGCAACTGACACACCAGGTATTTTGAAAGTCATAAGAAGGGTATTTCGAAAGTTATAAGAAGGCACAAATCTCCCTGACAGTTCCAGGAGTCGTTCAGAGCTCTCCATCCAGACATTGTTTCCAGTCTACCATCCTCTCTCCAGAATGCATTTCCAAACATTCGTCCTCCTTCTTGCGGCTGTAGCTGCAGCTGGTCCCCCTGTATCACTCCGGAGGGACAATGCCAAGCGGGTGGGTTACAGCTGTTTGCCCCCAAACTATACCGAACTAATAACGCTATACCACAGGGCCTTGATTTCCCCCAAAGATGTTTTCCTAACCCATGCCAAGGGATAACAAACCAAAGCGACAGTGCCGTGTGCGGTGACCCTCGGCTCGGTCCGATTGACCTTCCTACTTCCTTTCCTCTGTCGACGGAGCTCCAGACCTATTCACGGTTTGGCGACCTCTGCCCGTATGAATTCCTCGCCAAGTGGTCTCAGTCGGTCGATAATACAAGTGCTCCGTACATCTACCCATATGCCAACGGCTTCGCAAACAACACCGATATAATCCCCATTATGGGTAATTTCACTCTGACTGTGGGGCAGAAGATCGATCGATTTGGATCCGAGAGGGGTAACTTCTTATCCCCACTCGGCGCTCCTTACATCGAGCGGGCCCTGCCTCCAGTAAATCTTTTTACGCGAACGGATAGCGGCTTCCCCTATAACTACCATGTGTATGAGGTGATCCGGGAGTTTGCCGTCTCGCTCGGTCCCGTTACCCCTTGGTTTGAGCAGCCCGGGCTAGGGACACAGTTTATGACGCATACAAGTGTGGAAAATCTGGTGCAAGGAGGATACCTGAGGCGCTTGGAGCTCAGTGAATATGATCAACCGGATGATTATTCGGCCGATTACTTGACCACTCCTCCACATCCCGCCCCTACCCTTAGTTGATCGTTCTTGTGCCGTACCACGAAAATTCTAGGCGGCTGATATTGACCAGTCGTGCAACCTCTGAGATTGAAGTTTATATATTGTGGTTGCATGAAGCTGAGGATGTTGAGTAGTTAGTGTGGTAGTGATAATCGAATGCTATGATGATCGCAAGGTTTTGTTGTAGCTGTGCGGGAGACATCCAAAATGTCCCTTTTACACTTGAGTAACTTCTATCGACTCTCCCCCTTGTGTGGTATTCTCTATAACGAAGAAACCAGACACAGTAATATCCACGCCATTGGCCAAACCCCCACAACCCCACTTTGTATACCAGCGGTGTTCATTTTGAGCTCCCCATTTGAATGATTATGCCGAGTATCAGTTTAGGTTATTATCTACAGCCTATCTGATGGTCCCGCTCAAAGTTGGGATTCCTAGTTGAAACCCGTTTCGTCAGAACATTCACATCTCCCATGAGAACCCAGATGCTACTTCTTAGCTAGCTACGGCTCCTCCCCCAATACCAGTATCCATGACGACTGACCGTGGTGAAGTAGGTACTATTATGGGCATGTGACCCATATAAGAGCCACACTGCTCCATTCTTCTCCAGCATCTACAACCATCTTCATCCATCATCATGTTTCCCACATCGCCGAGTTTTCCCCTCATCCATAGGGAAATTAACTTCTACAATAAGTAGACATGATCACCCAATATCTACATATGTGATCAAGGATACCTGGGAGCTATACGGATATCCCATGGCAAGTGACAGTGGTTGTGTTCTACACTTTGTTCATAGCTGGGGTGATAGCCTTCGGGCTTTGAACACGGATCTTCTTTAAGCTGAAAAAAATGGTATGTGGACTGGATGATTTGGCTGGGTAGATTAGAACTTGACTTCTCATCTCAGTAGATATGATAACCCTACCTTTACATACGCAATCTATTGGTACTGGTCGCTGATGAAATAAGAAAAAGAAAAAGAAAAATAGATCGTCCTGCGAGTAGTAGCACCTGAAGGATTGGATGTGAGACGATCCAATATTCTACAGTCGGCGGATCAGCCAAGGCTTGAAGAGGGGGAAGCTGATCTAGTATTTATTCTCACTACCTATATTAACAACCGTCAAATGAACAAACGGGGTTATGCAGCCGACACTGTATGTTCTAAATTGTTGGAATTGACAGTGAGGAATGTATATATACATTAGATATATATATATTGTTTAATTTTAGCTATACACAAATACGGGAATATATCTAGCTGAGTTATTCTAGGTAACCAAGAACCGAGTGGGGGAGGAAGGTGCTGATGTCCTTCCACATATATATACTTCGGAGGTAGATTTATTAGTGTGGTTAAGTGTTAGTTAACTAGTTATGTCAACTGGGATTATATAATAGATCATCTTGGTAGTTAGTTACTACTAGCTTCACTTTATTCAGACAATACGCCTTGGCACATTTATAGCTGCTCCGACTAACTATAACTTGGCAGTCCGAGAGATGAGATGTAGTACCCAGGATGGATAGTCGGAAGCTCGTGTAGTTTTAGGTGTCCCCTCGTCTCGTGCCGTGTCTCCAATAATTCCAACGTCACTGTCCCCCGTTGCTTCCAAAAAACTTAATTCAAGTCTATTCTCGTAGGCATATTGAATGCGTGGTTAGTTATGACTTATTAAAGGATTGGAGCTATCAGCAACGCTCCGTAATCCACATGGTTGGGCCACCTCACTCTGGCCCTTCTACTTATTGCTTATTCTTGTTGAGTGTTTTAATGTTATTATTACTATTGAGTGTTATAATACTATTATGATTTTTTTTTTATTATTATTATTGTTCTTATTGTTATCATTGTCATTATTGTCATTACGCAGGATGGGCAAAGGATCAACCCCAAACCGGCAACAGGAGTAGGATTCCCACTCACAACCACTGACTCATGTTGTCCTTGTCATTCCGCTTTCCATGTCTATTTTCTCTAGTAATTATACCTCTCATACGCCCCAGATAACGGTTTGCCGTTTGAAACAAGAACCATGGTTTCACCCCTACTCCACTACCTGGATAGGTAGAGCCCACCGTAATGGGACCCGTTAAGCGTTCTAATTGTGGCTTATATTTTACTTTTGATAACGACGTTCTTTTATGACAACGACTGATGACGGACCAACTAAACATTGCCTGACTGGCTATTGCACATTTTTAAATCTGGTAGCTTTGGGGACCTAATGTTTTACCGAAGCTTATGACCCCTACTGGCCATGTCCGCCATTACTCGGCTAGCTGTTGACGTCAAGCGGTTCTAGATCTGAAAGATGCCGGAGAGGAGGGATTCAGTGCTACTGTCGTCGCTGAGAAGACTGACATCGATGGAATTCTCCTGCAACGTCCGACGAGACATCTCGTCGCTATGTATGCCATCGCGTTCCACAAGAGTGCTTTCCATGCGACACCGGTGAGCAACGGGCTCGCCGAAGAAAACTACCAGCACAGCAGCATCTCTTTCTACTACGATGCGGCACGGCTGTCGTTCAACGGTCTCCCCCGCATACTTCAAGGGATCACAATCCCAACCTCCGGCCTTGGGAAGCCTGGATGGTCCCCGTCAAGATGTCCACAAGTCCCAGCTCCCCTTCTTCGCGTAGCTCACCGTCACTCCGCCTCACCTGCAGCACCTTGATTTGTTCTTGAGTGTCTACCGTGCCGCGAAAGCTAACTGGTCTGATCCCGGGTTTTATGCTGTCACTGAGCGCATGGTGGAAGGGTTCGATTTCTCCACGAGCGATATCCTGCTTGTTTGTGCATGTCGGCGATGGGCGAGGCCACGACGTCTCCGCCTTCGTCGCACAGCATCCCTCCCAGCCGAGCAAGATCGTGCGACCGGATTGGGAGCCTGTCATCGAAGCCGTCATTGCCGGTAGCTAGGAGCAGCCTTTTGAGGCTCAGGAACACGACCTCTGCACACCACACCCCATTCAGGGCGCTACGGCCAGCATGGACATGATGATGCCGGCGCACTTTGCGGTCCGCGAACGGACCGAGGCGGACTGGGAGGGCGATTCTCGCGACGGCCGGGCTGCAGATTGTGCACATCGATACCTATCCCGGAGTGGCGGACGGTTTGATTGAGGCCGAGCTGGTTTCAGTGGTGAAGGAGAAAATGGTGATCCCTGCTGCTGCAGTGTCAGTAATATTCATCGTGGTTTCAATAATCCCCCTTTGTTACACCATCGAATAATGATCGGTAATGCGGGATGGATACGAGCCGGAAAATAATTCCAGCCTCTCACTTTATATTCTAGAAGCCTGGTGGCGAGAGATCCAGGAATCGTAATTCGCACGAACACGCGAGGCGAAGGGGGGATTGTGATAGCACAGAAAGTATCAAGTTGAAGCACAGCTCTCGCCACTGGGAGCTTACGGGGGGGAACGCCATCCCGCTGCTGCTATTGGGCAACCCTGCAGCTTGTCTCTGCGAGGGTGGGACTAGTGGTGATCTAAATCCTGGAGGAACTCTAATATATCATGGGTGATTCCCCTGTTAGGCGTAGTGTCCACTCTCTCCCCTTTTCATGCCTGTCGTTTCCCTCACGAAGCCTAGCGTAATGACTCGGATGGACCGGGGTGGGGGTCTTAGTCTGATGCTGCAAAATCTTACAGTTTCACTCACCACCAATTGAGAAAATGAGAAAGAAAAAGAAAAAAGGAAGAGAGAGGGAAAGTAAATTAAATTACATGGAAAAAGCAAAAGCAACGAGAATCGGCGTCTGTTTTATCATTGAACCCCGGAGGATGCGGATTCTACCCTGGCTCTTGAATAATAATATTGACTGGGATCGTCGTCCATCCTGCTTTATCTGGGGATGGAGGGAGAGACCGTTTGCTTGATCGATGATGAGTTTCTGCAGTGATTGATCACTCAAAAAAAGTCTACATATCCCCACCCACCCCCAACGTTGCCTCCTCGTGTGGCATCCTCCAGAGAAATCTTCCTCGTGCCGGATGGCCTGAAGACTTCTGATCTCCTGGGGTTCCCACGATGGCCACTGCGACGACAGAGGTAGACTTGAGCGAGAGTCGAGCGACAGTGATCAATGTGATTGGCTGGGTGTTTACCGGCACCGCCATTGGGACGGTCTTCTTGAAGCTCTTCTCCCGAGCCCATATCACGAACCGTCTGGGCTGGGATGACTTCTTTATCTTCTTCTCCTTGGTAAGACTGGACAGAGAGACAGTCGCAGTTGCTATCTACTGACCTGTCCCAAGGCGCTCAGTATCATTGCCGCCGCGTTTGTATCGTATTCTGTCACCCTTGGTCTGGGACGACATACCGCAGCGGTGGTCGCGGAATATGGGGAGGAGCGCTTGGTCTTGACGGCCAAATGGCAGATTCTTGGATATCGTCAGTTTCGCTTGGTCCTTGTTCTCTTGATTTGGATATTGTATTTGGGACTAACCGGGTCGCAGCGTTCAATATCGGTCCGTCATTTATTATCAATCTCCGCACAGGCTCTATACTTGTCTCCAGGGGACTAACTATCTTCTCTTTCTCTTGCTAGGCGCCTTTAGTTTTCCCAACATCTCTATTGCGATTCTCATCAACAACCTGCTGGATCCGAATCCTCTCCGCGCCCGATCTCTCTTGGCCATGAGCATCATGCAGGTGGTTTTTGCCATGATCTCCATCTTTGTCATCTTCTTCCAATGCTCCCCGACCGAGGCGCTCTGGAATCCCTCTATCGGGGGCAAGTGCTGGAGTCCGTCCGTCTTCAACGGTTACTCGTACTGGGTTAGTGCGTACACCACGCTCACCGATATCATCCTGGCCATTGTGCCCATCAGTGTGTTCTGGAAACTCCAGATGCGGTTCTCGACCAAGCTGAGCGTCTGCATCATGATGGGCCTCACCATGCTCTCGGCCGTTGTTACGATTGTGAAAGCGGCCTATCTACACCTCTTCACAGACCATACTGATCCTCGTTAGTACTCATTCTGTCTCTCTGCTGTCTCTCATCGGGTCTAACATTTTGCTCTGCTTCGCAGTATATAATGTGGTTCCACTGGTCCTCTGGGGACTGTAAGTTCCTTCTTTCCTCCCGTCGGAAGACCAATGGCTGACTTCCTCCACTCTAGCATCGAACAGAACGTGGTGATTGTCGCCGCTTGCATCCCGACTCTCCGTCCCTTCTTCCGCAAGACATTCCAGTCCACAAATAGTCGATCCGCGACCGGCCCGAGCGGTCGTTCGGGCTCTGGCTTCAAGCTCTCGTCGAATCCCTCGCACTCGGGCTCAAAACGTCTCCCATCAGTGACCGATTTCACGATTGATGAACCCCACCACCACAACTACGACACGGCGAGTAATAATAGCCAACAGGGGATCTGGCGCACGCAAGAAGTTATTGTGGTGAGCAAGGAGGAGCGGGATCCTACCTCCCGCCGTTCGCGTGATCAAGTCGGGAACAATCCCAACCCGACGCGGATTTACGATGGTGGGTTATAGATCCTGCTTGTGCTCCTTTGCGAGCAGGGAGTTGTCTCTGACGTCGGATGTGTTTCTTGTTGGATGTCTTTTGTAATGTCTCCATAATGATGACTACACACGATCACCCGATCGGGGACGCACTGGGTATACCCTACTTGTTGGGCTTATGGCCGAGAGTTGGCCTTGTAAATATGGTACTGAACAAAATCCGCTTGCTCCCGTGTGTCCTCGTTATGAAAATCTACCACATCCGAGCCATTGTAGGGTGCTTTTGTGTTGGATTGAGACTTGGACGACTATATCCTGTAGTACCACATCACCTCCCAGACGTGCAGCTGTTGAGCTTCCCCCCCCCACTTCCTTGGTGAGTTAGTACCGAAGATTGTAATAGCGCGTCGGGGAGCATCTTCCGGCTGCAGGGGAAAAGTTAAATCTCCATTAAATTTGGGTAAAAAGGGGGGCCAGGAATCTCAAATCCGGAGCTGATCTCTTAGGAGGTTAGAGGACTCAGGCACCCGACAGCGGCTGGCCTCAGGCGCACATGTTAGCGGACATGGGACCCGGGATCTATATCCGGACGATTGTCCAATGAGAGGTTTCTTCTGCTTCGTCCCAATTGGGCAATACGATAACTCAGGAACTCCTGTATACGAGTCCAACTAGTTAGTTCGCTCACTAGTTAATTAGTTTATACCCGTGGCTGAGTCAGTGAGTGAAGGATGGATCCGTTGCTGCAATTAAATCCTGCAGGGTCCCTGATCATAAAGCTGGTTGTATTGGCACGCCAAATCCCACAGGATGGTTAGGTCCTCTTGCGCCATCATCCCGGCCCAGGGATGGGTTGATCCACTCACAGTCGATCTCTTTCAGAGAAGCCTTTCTGTTTCTTAGTCCAGGTTTACCCTTGTCAGAGAAACCGTGGACCCTCCCCTGTTGGACGTACCCGCACAACGTTCTCCATCCGAGGCTGATCCTCGCCTGACTTCATCGGGACGAGTCAGCAGGATTGACCTCTGTCGGTCGAGACCCTAAAATCAACCATTCTTTAACATTTCCGCGCCGGCCGCGCTTCCCTCGAGCATAAGCAATAGTGAACTATACCCTCTCGGTAGGGATTCCGCTCCCTTATCCTCGCACCAAATATTCCCAGCCGATTTTTGTTTATCCGTGTGCCTCCTCGGTTTGTCCTTGTGAGGACAAACTGCCTACTTCATGAAGGGATATTATAATAGATTCAAGACTCAATTGTTTGAGAATGGTTTGCGTTTACCTGCTGAATACCTGGGATGGAGGCTGCACACTAGATTGGAAGGACCCGAGAAATCCAAACTGTCCGGACTTCTGAAACCTCACTAAACATCGCAAACAACCGCCATGATTCCTTGTCACTCCTAGTAGTGCATTTTCATGTCATAGGCTTGGTAATGCCTACACCAGCAGCATGCCCTTCCTATCCCACAATTCGATCTAAAGATCATATAGAGGATTACCACCGCTACCACCTGTTCTGTGCGCTCGGCGATTTTCTTATCGCCTGATTGCTTGAACACTACTTGGCGGGAGACGGGGCGGATAATGGGGATATGGGGCACTGGAGAACTGATAGGACTTTTGATGGATGGAAGGCAATTCGGATTTCGACCCGTCAATAGAAGGCACAGAAAAAAATGGATATGGAAGCGAACCCCGTCCTACATTACAACCCATTCTGCCGACCGACAACGCCTACATGAAGGCGGTCCAACAGCCTCTACAAGGCATCCGAGGCTATCTTTATCTCTCCCCCCAACCAATGTATAAACAAGACGGTGGTCAAAAGGTGTAGTTGGGTAACCCCCATGAAACCCGTACGGAGATGACCGAGTTCAGCTAGAAGGTTCATGGTGATATGATGCACTTCGATGGCTTGCTGCTGACGCAAAGCTTGGTTCGGCGGGTAATAAGTCTGGGGAGGTTTAAGTCTTGCATAGTACCTCCTACACCTCCACCTACACCGGGTAATCAAATGCTCTTCCGAAGTAAGACTACGTCATATCCGGAACTTGTTGTGTCAGATATTGACAGCCCTCTCAGTGCAGTTGCTGGCGGATTACAAACACTTACTCATTTAGGAAGAAACTTAATATGTCTGTTACACAAAGCGGATTCCTAAACATTATAATAGAACGCCTGAATGATAATCCGCGGGGAGCTTCCATGTGCAGCACGATTGTTGGCCAACATCGACCGTAAGCCTTTTTGGTGGCCATCAAATCTGCAAGGGGCCAGTTGGCAACTTGGCAGAGCGATCAACAACTCACCTACGAACTGCCTACTCTTCTAAGTATAGGGCTGATAAAAGTCATGGAGTATGAGTGTCAGCTGGAGAGAGCCCGAAATTATCTGCCATATCACGTCAAGATCTCGAAAATTCTACCACACTATCACCCATCATCCATTCCACCGGCATGTGACCATGCATACCTTTTCTGGGTGTATGGTAAGAAAATCCCTATCCCGTTTTCATTCAGTCAAACAACTTTCTCTGGGCAGATGACGGATTTTTTTTGGTGACGTTGAATAGATATAGAATGTCCAGTTCTCACACAATTAATGTGCAGACTGGATATAGTTTCATTTCATCGTATTTTACACTCTTGGTCGATACATGCATATCGACTAATTTGTGTCGGAGTTCGACATGACGTACGCAAACCCCAGCCAATCGAACATATGACACACAACAAGAAGCAGTTACATGTGCCATGCAGACTCTGTTGCACAAAGGTCAAGTCTCACAAGCTAAATGGGTTCGGTTTTGTCCTTTTCCAAAGATCAATATCTTCCTTTTTTTTTTTTTTTTTTGCGAGGCGAGGGTGAGATCAGACGAGAAATCTTGAGCCGCATTAAGTCTAATTAGGAAGGCAGGACATTCCCAGCTCGATCACACAGTGAGACGATCTAATATCCCTATTCAGGACAATAAAAGGAGAAGAAATACCTCGACGGAGACACAGCATACCACCTGAAATCGTTTTCCGTTGCCGAGAAACGCAAAACAAGACCAAAGGAAACAAAATAATACGCCTAGACCACCGTTTCTCCCTAGATTCCTAGACATGTAAACCAGCACAGACCGTCAGCTGCATCTACAGTGTGCGCAATCATTTAAACTTTTTTCTATTCTATTATAGTTAATCTTTTAGTCTAGAATGGGCTAGCTTCTTGTGCATTTAATTCTATAATGTTTATTATACGTTGAACGCGTCCCTCGACATCGAGTGATCTTGACTCAGCAACCGAAGTGTATTTGCTTCATTACCATGTGTGAATTACACAATTTAAGTCTTGCTTAATTGACCGGTCTTGGCTCTTTCACGATCTTCCTCGAGATTCTAGAAAGGAGACGACAATTAGAATAAAATGTCAGGGCTTTCAATATGCTGAACGCTGGCGAGTTGATAGCATATACCAGTTCTAAGTAGTATAAAGTAATTCAGGTCAGGGCACGTTATGAGTCATGGTGGTTCATCATTATTATCCCCAAAGATAGAACTGGGCCTGGTAAGCGCTAGTCTAACATTGGGCAAATCATTGGGTCAGAGTTTGCTTGACATGCAACAAATTGGCTTATCAACGGTTGGCTTCTCGTGGTAAAGTGGAGGCGCTGAGTACGATGTCTCTCTACCGTATAGATTCGGTAAAATCATGAGCATATCACCGACTTGTGTGACTTGATTGTTGCTTATAACCACATGCCCAGACATTCGTTTATGTATTTGTTTCCGTTTGAGTATTGTGCCGCGATAAATTTGATTCACAACCAGTCCAAAATCGAAGAGAGAACTAGACAGCATCATGACAAACAGATCTGCTGTACCTTTAGACTTGGAAACAGAAGATACATCCGACTCCAAGTGGGCGCCAAGTACTGGATCCGAAGGGGATGCAGCGAAACGGAAAAAGGAGCAGAACCGAATTGCGCAGCAGAATTATCGTATGATCCCTCCCCCACCCCGCCTATGATGAAGAATGAAAAGACTGGCTGACCACTGGGCTGGGATATGGCAAACTATGGCCAATAGGGAGAAAAGTGAAGCGCAGAATAGAAAGTCTGGAACAACAAGTTGCTGCACAAACTCGACTTCTAGCTCTTAGGCGGCACCATGATGAGGCCAGTGACTCGGCTAGCTCTCTTGCCCAGCGAGACAGTATCAGTGAAGCCGCCGAAAGCCCCGGCCAACGACTTACTGGGGGGTATGATACACAGAGGATGGAGCTATGGGATTGCCTGGCAAGGACCCCGGAAGAGATGGATGAGACGCTCCTAGGGATGGACATTTTACACTATCATACTCAGGTGGTGGGCCAGTCAGGCTTTGCCAACTATCCTGGTCAGAGTATGTCCCAAGCAAATCATTCGCTCCCTGCTTCCCTGCAACAGAACTCTAGGGTGCCTTTAGAAGAACATGCAGCTCCTCTTCCTAGTCCTATGGGGTTCTTGGGAATGGAACTGGGGTTGAGTGAATGGAGTGAGAAAGTGTCATCGCGCACGGGGACTACGCCTATTAGGTTCGTTTCATCACCTACAGCTCTGGAGCCTCAAAATGGCCTTTCTGATGGGTGGTTCGCCTGGGATGATCAGCAACACATGCAGTGCGCTGAGCCCAAGACACGGTCTAATCTGGAGGTCCCGCCGGCGGGAGCATCTACTCAAGAACGATTAGAGTTCCTTCTGCGCTGTTGTGAAGCAGCCGGGTTTCAGCATCTTGAGGAGGCATTAGCTCTACATTACACTGCAGTATTCCAGAGTGGAAGTCAGCTTTCAAACTCCCAACGGACAGGGAGACGGCGAAGGCTACCTCAACTTTTGAGAACAATTCGAGAAAACAGTCTGCTGTGGCCCACATGGGAGGGTAACCTGGCCCGTGAAGAAATTTTGAGCTTTGCTGAAACGCTCCTGCTCTCGGAGCACCAGGCCATTGTCGGCCAGTCGAATACATATTTGCCCAAGCTGCTATCGCTCAGCACAGCGGCACAGTTAAGCGAAACCCTCGCTCTCTTTCAAGAAGAGGTACGTGAATCAACCGTCCTTGATCCACAAGGTAAATGCGTGTTTGAGATGCTGACAGAGAGAGTACATATATAGTCACCTAATTTGTCATCTCTCGTGGCATGCCTACTGTCGAAGAACGGTGAACAATGGCGGAACCAGGGACATCATTCGAGACTGGCGTTGGTTATACTGACAATACTGCACATGGCGCAGCAATGCCCGTTTGACAAGATCAGTAGTCTCATCACCAAGCTTATGAGCGTTAGCTGAAAAATCGAAGGGTGGTATGGGGTGTAGCGCAAATATAGAGGTGAGGGTACATACATCGGGAACCAATAGTTCAGAAAATTATTTTCATAATTATCATTCATATTATAAATTTTTCTTTCTTTTTTTTTGTTTGAACTATTTCTTAAATCGTTTTGAAGACTAATTATCATTATTCCGTCATATGAAAGGCGCGTGTTACGTGTACAAAATAGCAGACTCATCGTCATACAAATACTATATTAAATATATTGCTTATCTAGGAGTCACTGAAAAACCTTGAACAACAGCTCCTATATTACATAATCTCAACTCTTTAACTTTTCAATCAGGAATCTATATCCTGGCTCCACTTGGCTCTTCCACTTTCTTGAATCCGGTGTGATATGTAAGTCGTGAAGGTGTTTTGCCCCGGGAATACTCAAGAAGCCGTGGGGAACATGCGCCTTTCGAAGCATCTCAGTGAAACGAACCGCTGACTCGAAAGGGACAATTTCGTCATTTTCGCATGCAACAATGAAGGTAGGGGTTGTGTAGTTCCCCCGACGAAGCTGCGAAGATGGACAAATCTTAACAATCTTTTCTTCTTCAACGGGCTCCCACGAATGTCTATCGTCTGGTAGACCATTCAACATTAAACTCAGCCCGGTGCCCTCCTTGAAAAGCGAGAGCACTAATTCAGAGCGTGGGTCCCCCGGACGAACCCACCCTAGCCCTGTCCTATCGGTAGAGCCTTGACAATCGTAGCTGGTGATCTATTGGCGTGATAGCAGGATAGTTAGTTGAGCGTTGAGTATAACTGGGACCATTTGCACTTACTGGCTGCGCTGATAACGCCTGTCGAATTTCCTCTATGGACAAAGTCCGCCCAGGGTACTCTTCCGCCCTTCTAGTGTCGAGCTCTGTGGTTCCGGTTAGACTGGGCCATCCATACATGACGGTGGGAGAGCGTACCTCGGGATATAAAATCTGTCGGACTGTAAAAGGCAAGCACTGCACGAGGGGGAGTGTTTGTCCGTTCCTTGACATTCCATGTGGTTGTCATAGCTAGTTGTCCTCCCGATGACCAGCCAACCAAAGCGATCCTTGCTGTATCTACGGAGATTCCATACATCGACACGACGGCTGGTAGGGAGGACTGTAGCCAGAGATATGCATCCGCGACGTCTGCGATGGGACCGTCGATGAGGTTGATCTCTGGGCATAATCGATAGTCCACACTTACTGGGATGATATCGTTGGCGAGGAGATATGAAATCTGCGCGGGACGTACGGCTTTGCGGGATAAGGTCATATGGCCACCACCATGGATCATCAACGCTAATAATCACAGCCAAAAATTGAGACACGATCATGGGACCCAAGGATGGGAGGATGAGTGGGAGTCTTACCTATCGGCATTTTCTGATCCTTCCTCCGACGCGGAAGATAAACGTCCGCGTGGATACGAACGCCTCCGATTGCTTTATAAATGACCGTATCGACACTGGGTAGTGTTTCTGACAGGCACCCATACCCCTCTAATTTCGCCACGGAGCCTACAATAAGGGTATGGGTTCGTGCCTCTGCCGTGGATCCTTTGGAGCGTCCCCAGCTCTCGAATCCAGCCATTTGAAGATGTTCCATCCAGGACTGGGCTGAGTTAATACCGTGAGATCCAAGTTTTGTTGTCCATGAGTCATCAAGTATGCCAAATGTAATATCATACCAGTCGATAGGGTGAGCTATTTCGGACAGAACAGCAAAGCCACCGGGAGCAAGGAGTTGTTCTAAACGACTGCATAACGTCCTTTTGTCTGATGAGATGTGGAGATGATTTCCTCTGAACACGATATCGTACTGATGCGCCATGCTCTCGGGAACATTCTCTTGTAGGTCTAAGACAAGGAAATTCATCCAGTTATACTTTCTGAATCTTGTCTGTGCGGCTTTGAGGATCGAAGATGAGGAACTAGTGAACGTAAAGTCCACTGGTTGATCCAGTGCACCCAGTGCTTCTGCTATCATTGCTGTAGGGCCATCGAGACTTGCTTCAACTTCCAAGACACGGATTGTAGCCTGGTGCGCTCCTTGAATTACTCGCAGTAAGAACTTCAGCAGTCGCGCATTGAGGGAAGTGTGCAGGGGTGAACTGCGATAGAATGCGGTCAGAGTGGTCTCTATAGCACCTTCTTCGAATAGCGACTGAACCGAATTTATCGTCCCAGATAAATATCCAGCTAATCGAGACCCTGTAAGCCTCATGAGTTCAGCACCCACGGCATAACTGGGATGGACACGTATGAATTGGTCGTGGAGGGAGGATGGGTTTTCTCCAGGAATATCCTTTTGAGTCCGGGTTACTATTGACCTATCTATCTCCACCAGTCCATGGTTGCTGAGAACCTGCCACAGCCGCTCCATCAGGCGCGTATATTTTGGAGCGTGTGGAATGATGGGAATTTTATCGCCCCGTTTGAGCTGGACAAGATCAGCCCCGAGTTTCCTGAACGCTTCGCAAATGTAGGCCACAAGCAGCCGGTTCTCACCTGGAACAACATCACGCCAATAGTTTAAGTACGGTCCGCCTGAGAGTGTCTCGTCGAATTCCTGGTCGCTCTCAATTAAGGCCTTGAGGGGGTCTATGAGACTGTACCGGCCTTGACTGCTATTAGCCTTTTTCACCCCGTTTGGCAAGGTCGTCGTTGATACTGGGTCCTCATATTCAAAAGCTGAAGGAGGGTCTGAAAGGTCTTGCGAGGTCGGTGTGAGCGGCTGAACGTAACTAAAAACATCCTCTACTGTGGACTCGATAGATAGATGGTCTCCGATTTGTTTAGCGAATGCCTCTTCAAGTGAGTCTTTCAATTCAATAGCAGAGAGAGAATCGAGGCCAATGTCTCGCAGAGTGGCTTTGTAGTTTATGTTTTCAATAGGGGCTCCTGTACTCTCTGAAATGAGCTCTAAGACACGCTGAGTTGTGAAGCTGGTCCCCGTAGAAGTGGTTTGTGAGCACCCGTTGGTGTGATTGGGGGCTTGTACAACTTCAACTGTTATAGACTCTGGCAAAACTGACTCACGGGCCAACATAGGAGAGGCGGATAGACTGATCAAGCCACAGAGCTCAGCTAAAGTAAGATTTGGAAGCTGGTCATTTGAGATTTCTTGTCCCGTTCTGGCCTGGATTTCATCCGCTAGCTCAACTGCAGCCAGTGAGTCTAGGCCGAGATTGCCTATCCTTACATCGTCTTGGATATCTTCCTCTGGAACACCGGTATATAGAGATATTAGACTCGCCAATTCCCTTGTCACCGTTGTTGATCCTGGAGGCGATGGATGCGTGTTGGAGTTGGCAGTGACCTTGTTAATACCAACCGACGAGTGATTTGAAGTTATATCGTTTGGAGAAGTGCTGTCGTAGCCAACGCTATCTAAAACTTTTTCAAGAGCAACTATTGACACCTTGGAGAAACGGATTCCAGTGCCAACTATTGAAAGGGCTCCCTGGCCCGAGAAGACAAACATGTCCCCGAGCACTTGCGAGTCACCATTCCATCGGAGAGTAACGTACACGGTCCATTGATCATTGCTGTGGAAGTCGCGCTTGTTGATTACAATACTCTCAATAGCGGAGGCAATGAACACATCACTCTCTGGGCATTTTGCGCCGCTATTAATCAAAAACCCCACCACCTGGAAGAATGTGTCGAGAGTAACAGTATCACATATTTGACGAGCTGTTGTTTCTTCACCCCCCACAGCATCTCCCCCTGGCAGTTGTATTTCTGCTACGGCTTCATTGTCCAAAATATTGATCTGGGAAATACCTCTTAGAAAGGGTGCGTAGGTAACAACGCGAGAGAAGAGAGCGTAGGCGCGACCAGACAGCAGCTTTTCCGCCCGAGGATCAGAAATAACGGTTCTTATCCTGTCCTGAACCAGCCGCTCGTAAGACTGCAAGCGGGGAGACGAGATGTGTGTAAATGTGCCCCTCGCGTGCGCGGCCTTCTTAGACTGAGGGGCCTCTAGAGATTGACTTTCGAAGGCAAAGTCCCAGCCCATGTTTTGGCTCCTCTGTGTCATTGACAACAGAACACTTCGAGAGCATGAAACCCCCATAGCCCCGTGAAAGGCTACGTCTTGAAAATGGATGGAGTCCCATGCTGCCTCTGACTCTAGGATCTGGGCTGCCATGACCACACACTCCATGTACAAGGAGGCGGGCGCGAGGGGCTTATTGCGGACGGCATGGCCAGAAACAACAGCCTGAAAGCGCTGACTATCCGCGTGGATAACAAATTGCTGCAGTTTCGATCCCCGATCCTGAATACTACGCGTCACTAGTTTCTTCGGGGGTGCGAGAGCAGTGGACGCTTGGGACTCAGCATGAAGTTCTTTTGTCTCATTCGTACGATCAACATGGTCTAGCCAGTGGCGTGATCTGACAAACTGGTACGGAGGCAACCACACTGGTTTGAGGCCCACGTCGACGGGAGTGATAAAGTTCCAAAATGTTGTGGCGATGCCCTGTTTCCATAGCTCTGCAGTCACTGCGGCAACGGTCGAAGCAGGGCCCTTCACTGGGAGGAATAGATGATCGCCCGCGTTCGTGGTCGCTCGCCTTCCCATCGCCACAATCGGAGACTCCAATCCAGCTTCTAGAAAAATGCAAGGACCCAACCGCTTCTCCAGCCGTGAGATGGCGTCAGCGAAATAGACGGGGGTACGTGCGTGATCCATGATTCGTTTGGCGTCCATGGGACCTGAAAAGGGAATCTCTGTGCAGCACTCAAGGGGTATCTTGGGTGTCTTGATTTGGATAGTTGAGGCTATCTCTTGTAGGCCCTCCAAGATCGGCTCAGTGAAGATAGAGTGAAAACCATGAGTGACATTGACTGATTGGTGCTTTATGTGTGCGAACTTCGGGTTTTCACGAAGGACTTGGCGTGTAAGTTCGATATCATCATGAGCCCCAACGACTACCTGGCTGAGTGGGCTGTTGAAGCAAGCAATCTCTAGGGCATTACTAGCCCCATTTTGTCTCGTTATGTTGAGAATGTCTTCTACTAGCTTCCTGTTTTCATGAACTGCCAACATTGAGCCACGCTCCGGGCCCCATCTGGTCTGCATCAAGGTGGCCCGAGTTCCGATCAAGTGGATGGCGTCCTCGAGAGAAATGGCTCCAGTTATTGCGAGTGCGCTCAGCTCTCCAAAACTGTGTCCAACTACTGCGGCGACCTCTAGCCCGGCGTCAATCCAGCATTTCGCGCAAGCATACTGGACGGCAAATGTACCGCATTGCAAAATTACCACGTCGTGTATAGGTTGAGTGTCAAAGATGGCTGGGGTAATTCCAGGAAACTGTTGCTCCCTGACAATAGTATCGCACAAATCTATATAGTGGCGGAACCGTGGGTATTGGTCGTAGAATGCCCGGTCAAGTTCAATATTCTGCTTGCTTTGGCCTGCAACTAGTAATACCACCGGCTTCGATTTGGCAGGCGGTTCGAAAAGCGTCTTTGGTTCGCCCTTTAGCTTTTGAGTGAGCTCGGCAGTGCTGCTTGTCATATCAATCCAACAAACACGATGGTGTTTCCGCCGCTCGCGCAGAGTCAAAGCTACATCACCCAAATTGCGGCCATTTTCAGGGTCAGGGCTACGTAGGTAAGCTTCTAGCTTGCTGAAATATTCTCGGAGACCGTGCTCAGTTGCTGCGCTGATAAAAACAGGAAAGGAGGACGAGGGTGGCGGCTTCGAGCGGTTCCTGGTGGCAGGAGGCTCACAGCAGATCAGAGCTGCATTGCTCCCAGCTGCGCCATAGCTGTTGACACACGCAACTCGGAATGGTGATTTCCAATGCTGTGTGTAACGGTCAACAGTCATATTGTCGGTCTCAAGTGCAGGGATTTTCGGATTCAAGGTCTGGAACCCAGCCAACGGTGGTATTTTGCCGTTCTGCAGCATTGCAAGAACCTTAATGAGGCCATTGACACCAGCTGCCGTTTCACTGTGTCCCACATTGGCCTTTAACGATCCAATATGTAAAGGATGCTTTCTATCAGCTCCTCCAAAGACCTCACGTATACTGGCTACTTCTACTGGATCGCCAGCCTGGGTGCCGGTGCCGTGGGCTTCAACATAGGAGACCTGGTGGCCTTGCAAGCCAGCGCGGCGTAAAATATCTTTATATAGCAAGACCTGTGCCCGTCCATGGGGGACGGTAATAGAGGGTGAGAGGGATCCTTGATTTGTTGACACACCTGGGATGACCCCTAGAATATGGTCGCCATCGGTCATTGCTTGTGTCAATGGTTTCAGCACAACCAGACCCACGCCATCTGCACGGCAGTATCCATCAGCATCCTTGTCAAATGGCTTGCAATTGCCAGTCGGGCTGAGAAATCCTGCTTTGCCCATGTCTAGATAGTTGTGGATACCGCTGATGATATTGACTCCCCCGGCCAATGCCATATGACATTCGTTATTTTGGATCGCTCTGCAAGCGCGGTGGATGGCAACCAGGGAGGCCGAGCAGGCTGTATCGATTACCTCGGAGGGGCCACTCCACCCAAAGTGATAGCTGATCTTGCCACAGAGAAAGGCCCGAATTGTACCAGTGGCTGTGTAGGCTGTCGGGCTGTAAGCGCTTGTGTTCTCGAGATACTCGGTGAAGCTAGCTCCTATGAAACACCCCACCTTGTCGAAGTCCTCCCGGTCATGGTGTCGGAGATAACCACTAGAATCGAGAGCCTGAAATGCCGTCTCTAGCAATAGACGTTGCTGTGGATCCATATAGGTCGCCTCCCGAGGACTCACACCGAAGAATTGATGATCGAACGTGTCAACATCGTCGATGAAATTTCCATAGAACTTTTGCTTATGAGCCCACTTCAAATCATGTTTCACTCTCCAGCTCCCAGGTAGATCCACCCTCCGTAGTGGCACTTGTTGCGCCTTGGAGGCCCCCTGGCTCATTAAACTCCACAGTTCGTCTAAACTATCAGCTCCAGGAAGTCGGCACGCAGCACCAACCACTGCAATAGCATCACTCGGAAATTCTGAGGCAGATGGCCCAAGATTTGGTCCCTTGACTAGGGACAAAACATCGATTTTATTGATTTTCAAACGATTCTTGTTAAAAGGAAGCAGCGGAACACAGTCGCCAATGCCAAAGATGGCAAAGTGATGGGATTGCTGTCCAGTGCTAGAAATATCAGCCGCCACGTTCGTGAGCAGATCAAACCATTCACACCGACTAGTCAACACAGTTTCAACAATCTCATGCGTAAGGGAGTAGCCCGGGGCTAGAACTCGGCCGTCCTTATTTGACCGTACAGGGATCTGCAGGTGGCCGGTGTGAGGAAGCTGGAGGGTGGGGTATGCATCGCAGATTTCGCATAATTCCTTGGCTAGTTCTTTGTTTTCCGGGTTATGAACTTTGCCCCGGAGGTGCATGGCAGAGACCAATAGACCAAGAGATTCTGCGTGTTCCTTTACTTTTTTCAGCGTATGCACTGGTCCAACGATGCTGATAGTTCGTGGGTCAGTCACTGCTGAGACGTAGGCCTATATTTTGCGAATTAGAGGATTCATAGTTATGTCTTATGGAGATGTTGAACACGTACCCCTGCAAAGTCCTCCACAAGCTCTTCGCCTTGCCCCGCATGTTTCAAACGAACCGCAATCGTTGTTGGGCCTGGCACATTCTCATCGTCACCGAGCTCACCAAAGGCGCCTATGCACATTGCAATCCGCATCGACGTTGCTGCATTCCGTACGACATCCTCCTCAGTGCAACTAGTCGCTATCGCAGCCACGGGGAGAAGGCCGCCACAATAACCCTGAGCACCTCCAACCTGGAGCTCGTTCAAAAAGGCTTTATGACTGATATTCATGCTCTCCAGGTACTGGAAGTATTGCGTGACTTGGATGATTGTCAGCAGTGGAAGGGCAAGGATTCCCGACATGGCATTTGCTACTCCTTCTACATGTCCATCAACGATCCAGTCGTGGAGACTCTTCACGTGTCGAGGTCCCTGGCCAAGTGCTGCAATGTCTGATCTTGCATCAGCGAGAATCTTCCAAGTGGATGATAAACCCTTTATTTCTTCGACCAATGGCTGTAGTCTTGGCCGTGAACAGAGATAGTCCCGTAAGTCGCTGAGGTACCCCTCCTGCGGCGCTTTGCTCTGGGGACAAAACACCGCAACAGAAATGGACCCAACTGCTCTCTTCGTCATATTGGCTGTCTGGGGGCTGTTGACTGTCTGCAAAATTGAACTAGATATCGCTGGAGTAAATGATGGGGATGCTGGGTTCATAGGCTTTGGTAGTCAGGTTGTTTTTCGGTCTCCCATGTCTTGCTTATAACCAACGCCGAATGCAAGAGACAGTCTCAGCATAGGCAATTACGTTATGTGTTAAAAGGCTGGCCTAAAAATAAGCACAGAAGTGACGAACAATGTACAGAAAGATACCTGCTTTGCGATCCACGGTAACGAAGAAGTGTAGTCTTCCTGAGTTCAGCAAGTCATCAACAAAGAGGTTGTTAGTCGGCTACTAGATAGTAAGGAAGTCCAAATCTTACTTTTTTCTCGTAAGCCAGTCTTACTATCCTTGACTCATGGGTCAGCATGTGTATAATCCCTTACGTTGCTATTGCCTTGATGTTTAGTCAAAATTCTCACTCCTAATTATATGAGTTCTCGCCCCGCAGAGTAATCAAAAAGGTGGAATCTGTGATCTCATAAGACTACCATTTATCTTGTTTATGAGGACTTCTGTGGGATACTATCTGCTAGTTATTGATCCTATTCATTGGTTCAACATGACTTCGGGCGAAACCTTGATTCAGGCAGTGAGTGCCGCTGGGGTTGCCTGGGTAATTTACTATGGTATATATGCTGTTTACAACCTGTTCTTCAGCCCTCTTGCTACATTCCCTGGTCCTAAGATAGCGGCAATTTCGCGACTCCCAGTGGTGATTTCACATATCAATGGTCGGCTATACAAATACCTATTTGACTTGCATCAGAATTACGGACCAATCGTTCGAATAGCTCCTGAGGAGCTAACAATAATTGCGCCGGAGGCTTGGAACGATCTCTACGCGCAAAGGCCACATCTGCCAAAGGACCCCTACAGCCAAACTCCGCCCTTAAATGGCGCTGATTCCCTTTTCACCGCGAGTGGAGCAACACATGCGCGGATGCGGCGAACGTTTGCCAATGGATTCTCTGACAAAGCACTTCGAGACCAGTCACAACTCATTGAGACTTCAGTAGATCGATTCTTGTTGCGCTTGCGACAGGAGATTCAAAAGGAGCCCAATGCCACTGATTTAGCAAAGCTATATGGTTATTTGACCCTTGATGTTATCGGGGAGCTGGCCCTTGGGGAATCATTTCACAGTCTGGAGCAGGACGGCGAGAACCAGTGGGTTCGTGGCTTCTGGTTAGGGGCTAAATTTGGATCTGTTCGCACCATTCTTAGCCGGTATTACCCTCTCGACCTGGTTTTTGGCTCCGTCTTTCTGTCCATGACTGCCAAGGTTAGAGCCTACAATTGGAGGTTCACCACTGATTCCCTAACCCGTCGGTTGCAACTCGGAGTCCTTGGCTCTAGCCGGAGTGACCTGATTAGCCCAGTAATCGGCAAGATAACGGAAGACAAACAGAGTGGAATTACTCGAAATGAGCTCGTCACAAATGCTCTTGCATTTGTGATTGCTGGGTGTGAGTTGCCCACGGTGGCACTCGCGGCCTCGACATATTTCCTGCTTCGCTATCCGTCAACGATGGCTCGCCTGAAGGATGAGGTTCGAACAAGCTTCTCTTCTAGCGAGGAAATAACCGTTAATTCGACACAAGGGTTAGAATACCTCGTAGCAGTGATCCATGAGACATTGCGTATACACCATCCCACTCCCTCACATCTACCACGAGTAATTCCACCTGGGGGGATGAATGTCGCTGGCACCTGGATACCAGGCGGAGTGAGTCTTGAAATTCCCCCTTTGAATATTCCTCTAGTGTACCTGTATTTCTCACACGATAACCCAGACCGTGATCGGCATTGCGTCACAGGCTATCCACAACTCTCCTACGCTGTGGACAGAGCCCGAAGTCTTCCACCCGGAACGGTTTCTACCAGCCGATGATCCAAGATATGATAACCAATTTGTGGATGATAGAAAAGAAGCGTTCAAACCCTTCTCCGTCGGGCCTAGGAACTGTATTGGTGGGAAGTAAGTCAGCCACACTCACAATCGTACATAAAGTGACGCGCTCAGCTAACTCGTTACCCGTGCTTAGAATCTTTCTCGCCGAAGCCCGCGTAACTCTCGCTAGGCTGATTTGGAATTTTGACCTGGAGCTTGTGGATGCAAATGATTGGCGCTGGCCCGAACAAAAGGCCTATCTGGTGTTTGAACCGAAGCCGTTGTGGATTCGTTTGACAGCTCGGGAATTTGATCTCTAATATCCGAGACTCTAGTTTCGGAGACAACTTGTGCGTGATCTATGTTGTCTTTGTGTGAGAGATTTGCGACTTAGTAGTTTACTAAATGCGCAACTTTACAATAAGCCCGATATGAAAAAAAAATTCACAACGCATCCTCCAAAATGTGCCTGGGCCAGGGCTATGACGATCCGATCAAATGCCACGGTAACGTAGGCTTAGAAACGATATATATAGCATTAGCCTTGGTCCGAAGGGGGGCCTACTTTGTACATACATATCTGTTGTCAAGTATCATCTAGTGCAAGTGCTCAACAACCCACGGTGACTCTCCGATGTTACCATTGTGGAAATAGACTGTACCATTTGTCGACTCTCACTCTCGCCATCCATCCATAACTAGCTGCCGACATCTATCCCTTCCGGCTATGTATCCTATGTGACAATCAAATCATATCATGACCCCTTTTGAGCATCTTATGCAGCGCTCATATGTATAAACCAAACAAGTTTACTGCATTGCGTGAGAAGATGTCCTCGCGCATTGATTCTGACATAGGGATAGACCGGTCTTCTTCTAACTCGGTCGATAGCTTTTTTGTTGACCGAGCCGGGGTGTACGGGTAGTCACTACCATACAATAGCCTGGTATGGTCAGTGATTTGCAGGAGTGCATGTAATTGATCCGGTAGCACAAATCCAGCCAAGTCGAAGAAGAACCGCTGTTGAATGGTCTCTCTTACTTGGCTCCCGTTTATATTGTCATTAGTGTCTTGTTCCAATATGTCACTCGAGAATCGAACAAAGCGCTCCAGAATGGGTGGGAAGGCACCACCGGCATGGGGAATAATGGGTGTTATGTCTTGATAATGTGCTATCACTCCAGATGCAAGGAGATCGAACAGTGCCCGGGCTTCTTCAAACGAATATTCCAAGATCCCTTGTGAGAAGTTCGGTTGAGGGGTGCAGATTTCCACCCTACCGCCTGGAAGGATTTGACAGGGCACAGTTGGATGGATAAATACCTTTGCTTTCCGTTTGTTCAGCGCATCGAAGACCGGTTGGAATACTGGATTGCCGAGATACAGTCCATGGTGGTTGGTTAGCAGTGCTACCCCATCTGCGTGCAGTTGGTCAAATGCGTGGCCAATTTCAACTAAGCTTCCGTCCACATCAGGAAGAGGCAGAGTTGCAAAAAATGCAAAGCGAGTGGGATATTGGTTTTTTAATTCCGCCAAAAAAACATTGCAATCGTGTGCCAGGCGTCGGGCGTCTTGGTCCTCCCCTGGTATTAAATGGGAACCAGGAGTTGTAATGCTGAGGAACGACTTTGTAATGCCACATTGGTCCATTAGAGATAGGTGTGTCTCGGCATTCCAGTCCTGTATATATTGAATCAGAAATTACAGATAGACTAATGGTTGGAAAGACAGCACTTACGGGTGGAATGGGCTTTCTGCCACTCCGTCGCACAGCCTCTCCCCAAAAAGGAGGCACCACATGAGCATGTACATCGATTTTATTCACAGGCATGCTGAATGGTTCAACAGGGTTTTGGAGGGTGTGTTCACACAGCAAGGAGTATCTAAATATCGGCACTCCTTCTTATACATCTGTCTGTTGTACCCTTCTGCCCTTTTTAATGTAGCAGGTAAGGAGTGGGAGATAAAGGATCGTGCTTTTGTTCGTACTATACATACTGTAATATTTCTTATAACAAGTGTTGTTGTCACTGTGGCTTACTCCGCTGTATTACCTTTTGACTAATGCTGGGGCGGGATACGTTACTTTGTGGTCCACATCTATGCATGTAAGACATGATATTACTAGAGACTACAGTCATGCTCGGGATTATGTAGGACAACGCGTTTTAGTTGAATGATCTCCTTTACTACTTGAGGGTAGATGTGGAGACGCTTGTGGGCTAATTTCAGGTTGCTTCGGTTTTACACTCGCTCCCAGCGACCATCGCTTTCTTGCTTCGACAAACGTGAGGCTGATGTAGCCAATACTTCATCCACGATGCAGTGGCATGTGTAGATCGGACCAAGCTCTCGAACTCCGCCCTGTTATCCCGATTGCCTCGCACGGCAAAGGCATGTTTCATCCCTGGAAAGTACTGATAGTCATAGGGGACCCCAAGTGTCGGGATGATGCGATTGCTGAATTCCTTCAGGTCCGGGGTGAATTCAGGATCGAATTCGGGTGCCACGACCTGCACAGGCACATTCACATTTGCTATTTCTGTTTCGGTGAGCCACGTCGGATGCGCCGTAGAAATACAGTCGACTAGACTGTTGTTCTCATGTGAACCCAAGCGAAAGACTGCCCATCCGCCGAAACAAAACCCGACCGCGGCCAAGCGAGTGTAGCGTTTCCGGAGACCTTGAGCAAACTTGGTAATTTCCGGTTCTCGAGTCGTCTTGCTATTTCGCTTGGTAAATCCTTCTATGTCAAGGACACCCCATTCCTGCGGCCCTCTTACTAGAATCTCATAGGGCAGCCGCTCTCCACCAAAGCTAGCCGTTTCGTTATCAGATGGCCTGTTCTTGAACCATTTGGGAGGATTGGGAGGGGGTTCCTACAAGTCGGGAACAAACACTGTTGCGTTGACTTCCTCTGCGTAGGTATCCGCCAGTATTCGGATGTTAGGGCACGTCCATCCGAAAATATCGTGGACGATCAAGATGGCAGCGTCTTTATTGTGTCCAGTTACATATGTGCCGTGGCCATCTATGTTTATTTCCTGTCCCTTGGCCTGACCATCCCATAATGAGCCCTTAAGACAACATGAACCCATTATAGATGTATACTCTTGCTCCACCCAACAGCGCTCTTTCTTGTTGGGATGGGATAACAACTTAAGCGGCTCTGGGGAATAGAACTCTGCCTATAGCGGTGCCTATTCGACATGAAGAGCTGCAGCTATTATCTTAAGAACTGCCAGTGCAATGAATAATCCATGAGTGATGAGCTTACTTGATATTGATAGTAGTTTAGTCAGACTAGCTAGACATAACGTAGTCCGCCTCTGACTAAGGTTTTGTGTCTCAAGATGTAAGGGCTCTACTACATGCTACTAAATTTTTCCGTCAGTTTACAGTCATACAGCTTCCAAAATAAGACTCTATACAAACAATTATGATATGTACCCTCTAAATTGCATAATACTGCGTAAATGGAGCTTACACGTCTCATAGAACAGCTTATCTTTCACAAACTCATATACGTATGACTAAATGACGAGGCTCATTATAACACGGCCTATCTTGTTATTCGGGTCATCTATATTTGTTGCAAGTCCATCCTCTTGGATTCTTAAAGTGACTTTTCTTCGCAGTTTCTTCTTCAGCTATCATGAACTCTACACTAGACGAAGCTGAGATCCGTTTCTTAATCACTCGTGAGCGTTACTTTCGCGACACTTGCGACTGGACCAGTTTTCGCAATGCGTACCACCCAGAAACTTACAAAACATTTGTGCATGTTTCATGGTAAATATCTACTATCCCAGAGCCACAATCGATTCTCAGGTTACCAACTGATGTGTTTAATAGGTATAAAGGGGATGTTGATGGGTTCATCAAAGAATCCCAGAATATTGACACCAGCTCTGTGTCTGTGGTGCACAGGATAAACCCGGCTGTTGTTCATCTCAATGGCAGTAAAGCGCTCTGCGAGTCTACAGGGGAAATAACAGCACGCTTCACTGCCAGCAGTGGGTATGAGTACGATCTCCTATCCTACGCACGGTTTCTTTCGCAACTGGAGAAGCGTGAGGGTACTTGGTATATGGTGTCATTAGAGGTGATATATGTAAAGGATATGATCTACCCCGTGGGCAATGCCCCAGGATTAGACTATTCCAATATGATAGAATGGCCGAGGAGCAGCTATCGGTTTCTTGCGTGGCATCTGGAGGACCGAGGAGTAACTCCCAAAACCGATCTACCAGGGGAGGATGCTCCTGAGATGGTAGAACAACTATTGCAACAGCGCCTCATATGGCTAGCTACCTTTGCAATATAATAGCTTATTTATTTTCCATATGTTAGGCGAGTGTGAACATTCCCGAATATTAACCGTGCACGAATTGAAATTTTTTATTGGGCCGCAAGCCCCCAAGATTTCTGTTCACCCCGTCACCCTCGAGTGAGGGGTTAATCTATCTCATCACAAGTTGGTGGGATCAATATCGTTGGGGCGCTATAGAAAACAGTGGTGAATTAATATATTTCCGATCCACCCCGAGCCTGGAATTGGCGACGGCAGTAGAGACTCCGTGCCCGAGAATCTTCGAATGAGGCTGAATCGTTTTCCCCTCCCCCCTTCAAGGGGAAAGGGACAGTATGACTGGTAGGAATTCAGTCTTAGTGTGTGGTCTAGATGGGGTTTGGGCCTTGGCCTCGCATTTAGCACCTGTCTGTGAGTCAAGCATAGCCCCCTCGCGACGCTAGCGTCTTGCTCGCGCCATCCGTTAGATGGAAAAAACACGAGCCAAGGCATCGCGTCTAGCACTTAAATCATGTCCATCTTTTTTTTTTTTTTCAATAAGTACCGGTGAGAGCCAGAAACAATTTTCAAGCGGTTTATTCCACCGCTGCATCCTCTCTCCATTCTCCCTCGCCGTTATTCCGTCATTCGCAGCCCATCTCAGACAACGCCATCAACAAAAACAGCTCATCACAAGCAAAATTCCCTAAATATATCCAAATATGAATAAAGATCAAGTCACTAAGGATGCAGAGGCTACCAACCAGCCCCAAGTTGCCTCGTGAGTGTCTTTCCCGGAAACCGCGTGTGAATTACCAGTTCTAACCAAGAAAACCTCCACTCCCAGACCAGAGCCAGAGGTGGAAACAGAAAAGGCTCATGTCCCAGCCATTTCGGTGTCAGTGCCAGCGCAGCAGCAGCCCGTTCCGTTAGAAGCATTAGATGCTGCTCCACAGTTGATTGACTGTCCTTTCTGCCGACACGTGGGTGTGTCCCGAGTCGTTGAAGAGCATTCGGACCAGACCCAGTATTTAGCCTCCTGTCAAATATTGAGAAAGAACAACACTAATATTCACCATAGAAAAACTGCCGTTCTCTGTTGTTTATGCGTCGGTGTGCTTGGTGTCTGGGTGCCTTATGCTCTCCGGTGGTACCAAGATTACCACCATCACTGCAGCCACTGTGGTGTCAAGGTTGCTTTAAGCCCTAACAAAGGGCCAGTCCAGGTATTCAGGCCGCAGATACTCCCTGGAGGAGAATACGTGTCTCCTCCAGCACCCGCCCCTGCCAAAGTTTCTTCTTAAGAGTACCCTTGTGGTAACAAGCTGGAGGTTATTCCTGAATTTTGTTTGGTTTGTCTTCGCTTTACTTTTAATACCTTGCACTTCCCATCAGATCATGCCTACAGGGCTCATGAAAGCCTCCCTTCCACATAATAAAGTCCTTTTTCCTTCGCCTCCGGAAGTGCATGAATATGAAATAAGATACCCATTCTGTTATATGACATAATACATGTACATGCGACTTACTGGTGGTTTTTTTAATGCTAGTTGAGTTTTGAAAGTTTCGCCAAGCCTAGCCGGCAGCGCGAAGATAATATATTATTTTTTAATCAATGAAAATTTTCAGTGGCTTTCTTCCGTTTAGTGTATTCTTGCTTTAGTTGCTTTTTTAAGCCTCCTCAATCTTTCAATGTTCAATATTACTATATTTACTATATACTGCAATGCTTCAGGGGTTCTAGTACACGTGCATTTCTAACCCCCTATTGACTACTTCCCTCCTTGTTTACTTAGTAAATATTAACCTAACTGCTAACCTGACTGCTACTCTGGCGACTAATTTAACCACTAGCCTGACTTCTAATTCGGCAGCTAACCTGCTAATTTAACTGCTAAATTAACCGCTTACCCAATTGCTAGTTCGACTGCTAATATGAATATCCATCAATAATTAACTTGCTTTAAAGGATGACTTTAGTGCCAGGAGTTCTACTAGATTTGATTATTTTTTACTTTTATTTAAAGAAAAAGCCTCCTCTTTTTGGCTGACTAATTCCACCTTCGACCCCTTTGAGCCTGCTGAGCGGAGCAAGGCGTCAAGGATTGTTCTTAATATTATATCATACTTTTGATTGGCTCATGAGATGTTATATGGTAGGTAAAAGAGTCATGATTTGAACCTGGCATCTGGGTAATAGTGAATGTCCTGATAGACGATTGGCTTAGAGACTCATGGAACAAGGTCACTGTTTGAATATACTTTATAAATAATTATATTTAAAAAAAAAAAAAAAAGGAGTGAATACCACCACATCTATAATGCTGATGATTTTCTACCACCTGGGAGCGATTCCACCCAAGGTTTCAGGCACCAATGATGCTCAAAAGTGATGTGTATCACCAAAGAAGCGGGCGGGGGTCTTGGCTTCCACCTAGTTAGAATCCCCCCTCTTGAGCTGATCCTCATTCATAATAAATGATAGACCAACCCCAGAACATCGAACACTCTATCATCATGTCCAATACCGAATCAGTGGTCGAGTTCGGCTTTCTCCCTTTTGATCATTTTCTTATCGTAGGAACATTGTAATCTTGATCTTAGTTAGACAAGGCCTTCTATTGACGACTTCTAGGCACTCTGGGACCCCGGCTCTCCACTTTCCAAACAAGAGCAGAAGAGGGTTCTTGTTGATAAGTGGGTCCGACTTGGCAGATATGGCCGCAATGTACGCCTTTTCCTTTTCATCCGTATTCAAAAGAAAGAGGATGAAAAATTAATGAAATCTAGTCTTACATGCTACCTGACGTCCCCTACCCTAATGAGATACCGGATCATGTTCCCCAGGACCTTCTCAGTAACGCCGAGCGTGCTATAGATGGCCAAATGCCTCGTGTTTTGCTCATCCGCACTTGGTTTGGTGTCGAGGGTGATCAGGCGAGTCAAGACAGGGCAAACACGACATATGCACGACTTAAAATATATATGTTCCGGGATGGGGACACTCCTCTATCGCCCTTTCTTGGGGAGGAGTGTGTTTTCGAAAACAAGGATGAATTCAGCTTCATATCCCCTTCTGAGATGAATGATGGAATCGCACAGGGGTCCCCCGGGTCTGTCCCTTCTTATGTGGTGACTGCATTTATGCATTACCCAGACATGCTTGATGGACTGTATCACCATGATGACGACTGGCGGCATTACTCGCCTACCCAGATTACGGAGGTAGAGGATGAGGAGGATAAAGATCAATGTGTGTTGGCAGTGATAAGTGATCGTAAAGCATGTGAGGAAGGATGGGTGCTCTGTCTAGCTATCAATCACAAGGGGATGGTTTTACCTTTTCGCTTGCGTGTGAGAGAAAATTTAGTGGGGACTGTGGTTTCGAATTGGATGGAGGGGCAGGGGTTGGACGAGAATACATTAGATCCAGACCAGGACCTAGAATTGTATATTGGGGAGTCTTAATGCTTGATTTAATAATTCTATCCATACGGTACCAATTTTAGATCTAGAAAAAAAAAAATATCAGGACATCTACAGTTCTTCCAGTCTCCTACTGGTACTTGAGCGATACACTTGTTCATTACCTACCTAAGTTAGGTAGAGTGTTGTCTTCCCCGCCTTGATTGATAATCAGACCATGGTTTAACCATCTGTTACCTGCTATGAAACTAATCCCTCTAGTCTTTTCTCATATCTGGTGAGAATATTCATACTATTCTTGCCTTGTGAATAACTACGATATCGTATACTTAATTCTACCCGCTACTTACCCCGCTCCCTCTTGCCCCATTACATATATCCGCACTCAAACAGCGTGCGAGATGGCTGAAGCCACTTACAATCTAGTACAGTCGCGTTATGGCGACATTGCCAAGATAACCTCCTCCACCGAAGGTAGACCGGATATCGAGGAAAATATTGCCATGGCTTTTGGCTACAGTGCTAAGGATCTTGGATCCCTTCCCGAGAAGACCAACCTCGGGCTTAGCTGTGGAAACCCGATTGCATTTTCTAATCTGAAAGAGGTACGGAATGCTATGAGCTTACATTATGTGCTTTCGTAGCAGAGAAAAATATAGAGAAAGAGACAGAGTGCGAGCAATATTAACATGTCTTCACCAGGGAGAGACAGTTCTGGACCTAGGCAGCGGGGGCGGCATAGACGTCATCCTAGCAGCGCGTAAAGTTGGCCCAAACGGCAAAGCCATTGGAGTGGACATGACTAAGGTGACAAAATACTTCTTTATTCCCTCTTCTAAGCCCAGGTCATCGCAAAATAATATTACGGATAGGAGGCTTAACTATTACCAGAGCATGATCGAACTAGCTCAAGAGAACGCCAAGAAAGCGGGGATAACCAACGCATCATTCATCGAGGCTCTCATCACGACGATTCCGCTTCCAGATTGCAGCGTAGACTGTATTATCAGCAACTGCGTCCTGAACCTGGTTCCGGCCAAGGACAAACCATCCGCCTTTCGGGAGATCTACCGTCTCTTGAAGCCTGGTGGAAGGGTCGCGATCAGTGACATCCTAGCGAGAAAGCCTCTATCGGAGGAGATCACCAAAGATATCGCGCTATATGTGGGATGCATTGCGGGCGCTAGCCAAATTGCAGAGTATGAGAGCTATCTCACGCAAGCTGGGTTCGAGGGTATGTCCTTTGTTTTTTCCCTTATAAGTTTCTCTCCTATTCTATGGACACATTCTAGCTTTCAGTACGAGAGAGAGAAACACATGGAGGGGTGGATGTATGAGTTGACAGGTGGAACAGATATATTTGTTGTCGATGCCAAATCCGACCTTAACCTCTACAAAGAATCGTCGTACCTAAATCGGGATTCTTGTTGTAGTAATAATAGCAAAAGTGGTTGCTCACAGGGCGTGGAGAGCAACTTCAGAACGATCGATTTTAATGAGTGGGCTGGTAAGCTGTCATGGTCGCCTCGGGAGTTCCCAACAGAAATACAGATAATAACTATATTTACCTGCCATCCTAGGATCCTTCCAGATATATGCCGTCAAAGGTGAAAGGAGGAAATAGATTAGAGGCGATTCGTGCCTATATAGTCAGGAAAGAGCCTGAGATAATGCTTTAGTCTATGCTTGGTTTTCTATTCTATTGGCTCTCTGACTCCAGTCTATTGCGCAGCAACAGCACTGGTTTGTGCTTCTTTTTGTCTTCGTTCCTCGCGCTCACTGAATCGATCACCAAATAATTCTAAGTGAGGCCGCATCAAAATAGTGTATTTCACAAACTCCTCCATGCAATCCACCAAACGGTCCCGATTACCACTGGGCATGAGTCTCTGATCATTTGGCTGGCCTTCGTCGGGAAAATGGGTATACGCCTTGGGGATCGAGGACTGATTAGGGATGGTGAACATCCGCATCCATCGGCCGAGGATCCGGAGGGAATTAACTGCGTTAAAGGATTGCGAACCGCCGCAGACTTGGGCGATGGCGAGAGTGCGTCCCTGGGTGGGACGGACGCTTCCCGTGCTCAGAGGGATCCAGTCAATTTGATTCTTGAAGACTGCGGTCTAAACAGAAAACACTCTACTTTAGCACAGTCCTATCTCCTAGATATCGTATAATATTCACGATTTTGGATCTTGTCTCCGATGTACTGGTCGTGGGGAGTAGATCATGACAGAAGAGAGCATACCAGATTTCCATGTTGTTCGGGTGAAACCCAGAGATGCCCATCACTCCACTTGCTGAGCTCGCGGAGTTCCTGGACTTTCGGGTGATTATGCTCTGTATCATTTTTTACGGGGAGTCCTTCGGGATCAAAGACACGAACATCGCAGCCGAGTCGGAAAAGAATTCGGGACGCTTCGTATGCCACCAGGCGCGAGTATGATCTTTTCCGGAGGCTGCCATAGAGTACTAGGACTTTTAATCGCTCGTTCGTCTCGCGTAAGTTTTTCTCGGCCATTGCTAACGCGGTATGTAGCTCGAGTTTGTCGGTCCAGTCATCTGCTGTGGCTGCCCCATCATTGAGAATGAAAGGGCGGTATTTTGATCGAATGCCGGCATCATCCTCGCTCTCAGAGAGAGCAAGGGATTGGCAAGTACTAGTGCCGTTCTGGAGTTTGTCGGGGGAAGTGTTGGAGGGGAGGGTTTGCGGTTGAGTAATGGGGGTGGCCATGGTTACGTATCCGAATTTAGGGTAGGCGAGGAAATTTTTGAAATAGCAGCACTGGGCGATGTGGTTGGATCTCAATAGCGATAAGTTGAAGAGGGGACGCATTGGAGAGAGGTGGTAATATTTTCTGATTTTCCTTATTTCCTTGCGTTTTGGCCTTTGGGTTTATTATTATCCTTTTTTTTTTTCTTTTTGTCGAGGCTGATTGGATTTAGACTTTTGTCGGCCTCTCCCTAAGATAGGCTTAACATGCCTTTCACCCTGATACATTGAAAGGGCTTAAGGGGATAGGGAATGTCACTGGTCCACCATGATTGGACAGAATCAATGACAAGGATCCGGGAAGGGTCGGATCAATGGTGAAGATTTCCCAAAGAGGCTAGTGCACTATCAACAGCACCCTCTTCTCCGAGGCCTTTTTTTTTTTTTTTAAGTATCTTCTTATTCAATTTTAAAATTACTAATCAGCATAACGGCATGAATAGTAAGGTTGGGTAACACGTCTTTGCTCGAAAGGTAGTGATACTGCTAGTATTAGCACGATGAATTGTAGTATAATGGGTCCGCGCTCGAGGGGTATATCGATTTGTTGCTTTATCCATACAAATATTGTGTATTCAACCAAAGACAAGGGCTGGCGCAGAAACAAGCCCCTTTTTGACAAGGCCCCCGACAATACCTTTGAGCCAAGTGATATTTTCGTCCTGTGAAGCTACATCCATGGTGAAAACACGATACGCGAACCGAAGGGGGACAAATGTTGAGGCGGGCCCAAAAAGCTTCATTTCATCTTGCATGAGATACTCCATGCTGGCGCATATTTGTTCACTGTAGGACAGCATTTGCTCAAAAGCGCGACGGGACTGGAAGGAATCAAGGTTTGCAGGCGGAGGATTTTCCAGGGATAGAGCTAGAAGCACCCGTGATAGCTTGCCTAGTTCCATAAGACATCCGATGCGAAACGTCCAGAGATGGGTATAAACGTTTGCGAAGGTGATATTTGGGTACCACAGGGAGTTCCTACGTAAGGGTTGAGAGCTAGAGATCCACCAGTAACAAGGCCCTCCTGTTGTGGCCTGGAGAGCGTTTTCCCATTCCCCAAGACGATTTATTAGATGAGTGAAGGCATTGAATAGCTGGCACAACTCTGGCGTTTTAGTCGGATCGGGACGATCTAAGACCCCATCGACATGCTCAAATAGCCCCGGAATGATGACAACCTCGTTCAAAAGACTTTGCATTGGGGATGGAGAGTGAACTGAAAAGGGCATCTTGATCCATGATTCTGCAGCGAGGAATGTAGACCGCCGTTGTTGAAAGGCTTCGAGAATCTGGGACATTGGTTACTCTAGGTACTATAGAGACACTGGAATGGGATGAGAAGGGCCACGAACTAGAAGCGGTCGAAAACCAACAAACAGTTTATGAAGAATCCCTGAGGAGTACCTTTGGGAGCCATGCACCTGGAGTAGCTGCTCGACACCTTTCATATGTGTGGCCAATCCGATTGTGGAATCTGGAAGCATGACCTACCAGAGACGCACGTTAGTTAGGGAATCATCTATTTGATCAATGCGAGGGTTCCAGTAGACTACCTCGACTAAACTCAAACACATGATCGCTGCCACAATTTCTGCATGAAAAGGGTTACTGGTGCTAGAGAGTTCCTTCCTCAGAGCGTGAACTGCAGTTTGGTAGCTTTGCGCTGATGCCAAAGAGTTACAACTGTGCTCAGGACCATGCGATTGGATCGCGGCTGCGAGCGCCCGTATTGCCATGGAGAGAATGCATGAGGAAGAGGTTTGGCCGATCAATCTTGGGAGTACTTCCACCCAGGATCCACATATTCGAGACTGCTTGTCATCCGAGCCATTGGAGCAAAAAGGCAGTTCACTGTCTGGCATGTACTCCCGTACAATAAGGGCGATCTGGTCATCATCACCAGTACCAAAATTGACGGAATGGAGAAGTGTGGATTGGTGGGACTCGTCAATCCCAGTCGGGGCAGGGATGCTTTGAGTTAGCGCTGCTGAACATGGGCGAGGGCTGGGAAATTGCTCGTTCTGAGATACGAATGTCCAGTCTGATGGGTAACCGTCACACTCCCTCCCAGAAAGAACGCATTGACTGCATGCTGGATGTTTGCTATCACACTAAAACGATATGAGATCCTTTGGTGTATATAGAGCGGGACCGCGTTTCAACGTACGCTGATTTTGCGCTTTCTACATGTTGCACAGGTAGATCTCTGTTTCACCTTCATTCCTGTTTTTTGAGTCAGGAGTAAGGCTCGTCAAAATGTATGACATATGTGGGTTCTACGTTTTGCAAATGGAGGTTGTAATGGAGAAAGATGAAAGAAGAATGCGAGATCCCGGAATGGAACCGAGCAATTGAATCCGTGATTTGAAAACAGTGCTATTCCAAAACTGGAAAGCGCCATACCCTCTCAGGAAGTCAAATCTCCATGCCATGTTGGATAGCAGGCGGTCGGCCGCGGCAGGAACACCAAGCAAGAGGAGCTGTTTCGGGCGCCCCGCTTGCCGTCTGATTTAATACCTTTAAAATTTTAAAGTCTAGTATCTTCCCTTAAGAGTTAAAAGACCTTTATTTCAATGATATAGGCAATTCCACATGAGCTTGTTTTTACATAGTCTGGTAAGCAGCTAGTATATCTTATATATCTTCTTTAACAGGTCCTAAGCAGCCTTCTTCTCTCGTGTACCCCTCCATGAGTATCAGCAGCAACAGCGGCAGGACTATATATATGCTCCAACGGGTCGAATCTAAAGGCACAAAGCAGTAAAATGATGTAGAATATAATGCATGCACGGAAGCCGTCAATGATCGGTCAATATGCGATCACCAACCCAATAAGAATCTTTGAGCTACCTGGATGCAAGATCTGCAGATATGTTCACAGCGCAGTAAATTTAGCATATGGAATGTTTTTTTGTTTGAGACGATTGGAAATGAGTTACGCAACTCGATGTATTATTAAAAAAAGTCTATAAAAAGAGAGCCAAAAAAAAAAAAAAAAGAAAATTGGGTTAGGTTAGATAAAAGTGTAAAATATGACAGGAACGAAACATTAGAACAGCTTTTTACTTGCTACTAAAATATTCTCAACTCAGAATGAGGCCATTTTTTAATATCCAGTAGAATGGCTAAGGTATTTGGGTCACCACTAGGTAGTAGATAGTGAACATTGCCTTGATTGATAGAAGCTGGGAGATTAGGAGTTGCACACATTGGGTGTGTTCATGCTGGAAGAAGAAGAGTTTATTATTAATCAAGACAGCCACCCACTGATAGCCTGGTACCTAAGAATTAAAAAGCTAACTTCGCTGCTTTATCTCGCCTGAGTGTTTTTATACTTTAACCACCCTTCAATCATCTCTCCAGTATGTATATATCCTCGTTTCATCCGCCATGAACTCGAAAAAACTTCCAAACCCCTCCATGCCATCAATGGGAGATCAGTAATTTTCAAATGAAACCCCATATTCCAGCCCCCCTAAGAAACTCTTATGAAAGATAGGAACCTACAAGCACCGACCCCTGTAAGTTTGATTTTGATATATAGATAAACTCACCCCCCTGTCTGTCACTTTTCCTTTCGTAATCTCCCTTGCTCATACTTATTCTTGTCTTCTCTATAGATTCCTCTAAGTAACTGATACGAAGGAATACATGAGGGAAGACGGTTCATACCTCCTGCTGTGGTGGGAGGGATAATCCGATGCTCAATACGCAAAAAGAAATCCTATCGTCTCGCTGAAGGTTTCTAATTAGCCGCGCGGATACTATTGACCGGATTATTTCACTATTAACGATAGTCAGATTGCCGTAAGCGGTCATGGGTTTCCTTAGGGAAATGGGCCACAGTAGGTGCTCGGTCCGCTATTAGATAGGTTAGGCGAAAGCCCCCATCTGCAGCGGAGGTAGCATCGGGAGTCTCAATATTTTTTCTATTACTCCAACCATATCTCTTAAATATGGAATGGGCCCCATAGATCTTAATGAAGCTCAGTCCCACGGATGAATACAAGGCTCATCTCTACAGAAAGGAAAGGGACTGGTATTGCATGAAGTATTCGTTGCCCGGGCCTCATGGACCTCGGTCTTATTGAAGCCAATGGGCAGACCAGTCTTGGACAGGGTCTTCCATCCTTCTTCAGCTCCTCATATGGAGCCTGCCATCGCGTACCCCAATAAGCCGATTAGTGTGTTATTGATTGTTTACGGATGTCAGCTGCGAGTGTGTTTGGTGTGATATTTGTGACCCCAGTGGCGACGTTTGGTGGAGTGCATGTAGGCAACCTAGTGTTTTGATTTTGTATTTTTCCTGAATTGATCTACCAAGTCTCGGTTCTATGGTGCCAATGAATGTAGCTAGGGAGTTGTATTTCCGTGGAACAAAATAGTAGCCAAAGGAAGCCTTTATTGACTCCTGGAAAATTAATAGCACTGTTCTATTTACTTATCTCTCTTGACTGATGTGTGTGGTTATTTAGCGTCGTAGCGCGAAATGAGAGGTAAATTCCGGTTCAAACAACACTGGTAGGTATTTTCATTGAAGAGTTACTTTTAGGGTAGAAGCGAGTGTTATCCTCACAAGGTACACACAGGTGTCGACGTGAATGCCTCTTATCAAGACAAACAACACTGATACACTTCTGTAGCGGGGTAGAGACTATCGATAAAAACTCTCTGAAAAAACCGATCCATGCCTTGGTTAGGATTTGTTGTTCGAATTCTCGATTAAAATAAAATTTGTTTACTGCTTCTTAGAACTTGTGACCTCACAGTAAATTTCATTGATAATCCCTGTTCCTGGATGTCGTGTCCTGAGCTATTTCACTATCTCTAGCGGCCGTGCAATCAATCAAATGACATCAAGGAGTTACAAGCTAATAATATATATATAATTACCCGCATCCTATTCCGCATCCCGACTAGTCTGGACAACAAAACATGCTTGGAGGAGAGTCTCCAACATCAAGGCGAGAAGTAATTGGCGCCGAGTGATTCCTTGGTGCCTAGTTACTGCACCTTTGGAGTATGCACCGCCGTATCTACGCTGGAGACTTATCCAATGTGAACTAGCTGATCGTCGGTAAGCATCGACCTTCTGAACTCCCCGGCCTATCACAGCGTGCTGCTTCTTTGTTTGTGTTGGGATTAGGTCAATCCTACAAGGCAACAATATTAATCAGATGAAACACCAGTTCCTTAAGAGAGCGACATCCTCGACCACCAAAACCACCACCATTCTCCGGACTATACAGCAATTGTTTTTTTTTCTTTTTTGCCATCATAACAACTCCTATTACGGCTCAAGAGAGTAGTATCAAAATGTGCCCCTTACCCACCAAACGCCCCCTCTACAAGGTCCGCAAGGCTCAAGTGATTATCTCACTGGCCTCATTGCCATGTGCTATTGCATCAATTAAAACTAGCCACGGGTGTGCCGAAAGTTGGACCCAACTCGCCGCGGTAGGTTTTGCTTGGACTCTATTACACACCTCCTCCCCTAAAAGACTCTTCACTAACCGTCTCCAAGATCATTGTATCCTTGGTCATACCCCTACCTATCCTATACCTGTATCGCAAGGGCAAGAAACAAATCTCCGCTCTTGAAGTCCTTATCGACGGTCTGGTTACCGTGCTCTTATTCGGCACATATATCGGCGGCATTGTGGTTATTGCCACCCGTCAGATCTCCCGATACGACTATCCATACACTTATAGGATCGGTCGTGCGATTCCGCAGATATACTCAAATCTGTCTTGTCTTATACTCGCGTAAGTGATTCACATACCATCCACTAAGAGTTGGAAAGAAAAATAATGTCTTGACAATTGAGCTAGATTCTTGTGGCTTGGCTCTTTTGCTAAAGGGCTCTGCTGCCTATATACTCAACACCGGCTCAGGGCGTACGGAGGTGTGACCTATGTTCTTTGTCCATCCTGTGGCCAATCTCCGGACGCACCCGCGAACCAAGACCTGGGCGGAGCTGAACAGGGCCAGGCAAGGCTTTCGACTTCTACCGAAAATATCCCCACTTGGTATAGAGATCAAGAGACAGAGGCTGCGCCGGTGATCCGTGGCCAAGGTGCTGAGGAAGGAAAGCAGGAGTCTGGCACGACTACTGTCCCTGGAACCACTTCGGCTTAAATTCCTAGGAGGATACCTAGATATGATGTTCTCTTGCACGTCACTCGTGTGCTCTCCCGGAGGACTAGTTACCTCTGCATGAATTCAGGCATGTTCTGTATCAGTTTGCCCAGCTATATACAACAATCAATCTACCTTTAGATAGAAGTTTTATTATTTCTAGCTAGCACAATGCCCCAAATTGAAGTCTTTACACATAAGTTATCGGTGCTTATGTATAATTATAATAATGCATCTCTAGTACCTGGGACCTGGGTCATCTCCCTGGTGACGATGTTTGTTATATTAATGGCTACTATACTGATTCTCGCTGTACTATGGGTGCGTATATGACTCCTCAAACACTCAAACATCGGATAGTTTGCTAATTCAAACTCAATGGGTGGGGCCCTTAAAGCTTGTTAATTTGGTGCCACGAATTCAAGCAAAGCTGGAATGGAGGCCGGCATTTTGTCGGTTGAGGAGGGAATAGCAGAGTTTCGTTTAGAGGAGAGCAGATAATTTGGAAAAAAAAAAAAAAAACCAAAAAAAAAAAAGACGGGCAGCACTAAAGCTCAAAAGCTACCACAATAAATTTGCGTCCTTTAGCATCAAAATCACTATATTTAATTTCAGAGGAAGCTATCACACCTGTGCAGTTTTTACTAGCATATATAAATACTTTTGCCTGCCACGCTTTCCTCATGAACAAGGCGTGTCCATTGCAATATTTACTGGTAGCCATTTTTCACCTACGTCGCTAATGGAACTAGAAAAGTTGTTACAGCCGAAACCTGGATAGATGATCTCGTACTCATGAAGAAAACTGTACCCAAACTTATGTAACCCATGAAAAGTGAACTGAATTAATAAAGCTGACTTTACTGTAGCAAAGATATGGGGATCAATGTTCGGGAAGTTCAGCTCAATTTTCCGCCATCAGAAATGCTGATGCGACCAAGTAGCGGGTGCATCTGTGTATATATATAAATTTAATTTCGACAGGGAAATTGACGTGGCACCTGTACGACAGATAGATTTATCAATTGCCAGGCCCCTCATTCGAGACCATATTTAAGTATATAAACGAACACTGTTCTCTAAGATCGAAATACTTTTCAGCTGCTGGTATCTTCATTACTGTCTTCGTAATAGTTTGATAACAATATCGCGTTTGCGATGCTTTGAGGGCGTGGATGAGGGAAGTGTTTTCCCAACCTGCGAGCTTGTTTTGATATCCGAGCATTCTTGGAGGGAGGCTGAAGTAATCTGAGGGGACAGTCTCCAATCATTTAACAAAGCAGCAGCAGACAGCGACTCTGGGTGACTGGGACCTAGCACGTTGTAGTGTGACTGAACACAAGTTTGGAGGAGCTCTAGAGCTTGCATATCTTGACCTTGCCTTTTCCAGAATTCACAAAGATTCCGCATGCTGGACAGCGTGTCAGGGTGATCCACACCTAGCACCCTCTTTTTAACCTCTAGTGCCTGCTGGTATATTGCCTCGGCCTCTTCATATTTACCCTGCTTGTCGAGTACCATGCCCAGGTTGTTCATGCTGATCAGGGTGTCAGGATGATCCATACCTAGCACTTTATTTTGCATATCCAGTGCCTGCTGATGCATTACCTCAGCCTCTTCATATCTGCCCTGGTTGTTGAATACTGAGCCTAGATTGTTCATGCTGATGAGGACGTCAGGGTGATCCACACCGAGCACCTTCTTTTGAATTTTCAGCGACTGTTGATGTATTGCCTCAGCCTCTTCATGTTTACCCTGGTTGTCGAGTACCATGCCCAGGTTGTTCATGCTGATTAGGGTGTCCGGGTGATCTATGCCTAACACGTTTCTACTAATTTCTAGCTCCTGTTGATGTATTGCCTCAGCCTCCTCATATTTGCCCTGGCTGTTAAGGACTAAGCCCAGGTTGTTCATGCTGGTCAGGGTGCTAGGGTGGTACTCGCTAAGCACCCTCTTTTTAATCTCTAGTGCCTGCTGATGTATTGCTTCAGCCTCGTCATACTTACCCTGGTAGTCGAGTACTAAGCCCAGGTTGTTCATGCTGATTAGGGTGTCAGGATGGTCTAGGCCCAGAACTTTCTTTCGAAGATCCAGTGCCTGCCGGTGTATTGTCTCGGCATCCTCGTATTTGCCCTGCTGTCTGAGGACTCGGCCTAGGCTATTCATACTTGCCAGGGTGTCTGGATGGTCTGCGCCTAGTGCCGCAACTTGATCCTCAAATACTTCCTGAAGGAGTATACTAGCCTCTTTATACCTCCCATCACTCAATAAGCAGAGACCAACCAGTTTCGATAGTCCTTGTCCGGATTTGATTCCCTCAAAACACACAAGATTCTGTAGAATGTATTGGGCATGGGGTAAGTACTCCCGCCAGAGGACCCGATTTTTGGGATCATCGGATGGGAATATTTCTCCCATTCTTTGGGTCGCTCTACTCATATAATCTAATAATTTCTCTTCATTCCTGAGCCAGTTGCGCGTAGCTAAATGAACTAGGCGGTGAATGCTTATGAATTGGGTGCTAGTTTGCTCGGTGATAAATGAATAACTCTTCAAGATGCCAAGTGCCTTGGTGTGGAGAACAGGAGAGCAATGGTGGGTCTGAGGGAGAAGGGATTCTGGTATGTCCCGTGGGTCGATACAGGCCATGAAGGAGAGATAGTCGATAGCTAAGGAATTCAATTGTTGGATCTGTTTAAATGAGACCAACCAGGTTACTGCAACAGGGTTTTTAAGCTCTTTATAGCGCCATTCATCTTCAAAGTCCTGACTGAGTAACTCAACCAAACCGCTCTCTTGTTGATTGAGAAGCGATATGTATTGAACTAGCGAGATCGAGTTTTCATTGATATAAGTGGCGGCTTGTGTGATTGCCAGGGGGAGTCTGTGAAGCCGGCTCAGGAGCTCCGTGACAGATTCCTTCTCCTCAATTAGCTCCTGTCGGATCAATAGTGATCTAAGGAGGTTGGTTGTTGTCATAGAATCCATCTCCTGAATTTGGACCACTTCTGATCCAACTAGTTTGGTTGCAAGTTGTTGATTTCTTGTCGTAAAGAGAATGAAACCATCATCGCTCTGGGGGAGAAACTCTCTCAGGGCAGGTGAAGGAGCAGCTGAGGTTGTCCACATAGCCATGTCGTCGGCATTGTCAACAATTAACAGCCACGGGCCAGCTTTACTGGACATGAAATATTTTTTTACCTCCATCTTCAAATCCACCGGTGCCACGTCTCGAAGTCCAATGCAGTCACCGATGTTTAGAAAGGCCTGCTCGACAGCCTCGATACTTGTGGAGGGAATCCAAAAAATCGACCTCTCCGGATCTTGTTCTCGGATTCGGTAAGCCAGTTCGACAGCAATCTGTGTTTTCCCTACTCCTCCTAGGCCGGATAGAGCTGCCCTGCGGGTTCCTGTGCTTCGTAGAATCTTCTGCTCCATGCGGGCTATCTCCTGGGAACGACCAAGAAATTTCGCATTCCTCTGAAATGGTACCATCCAATTTCCTCTGGGCGCCACTTGCCCGTGTTGCGGCTCATCAACAGGAATCACCCCAAGGAGGACTTTCGTATAAGCAGCCGCGGTAAGGGCCGCATAACCCTGCCAATCTTTGTTTTTATGAGAATCGCAATAGTCACAGATGCCCCGAACGACAAGACATTGCAGTTCGTTCATTATTCCGGCTGCTTCCATTTCAAAACACAGACAATCATGCTCCCGTGCTATTCGATCTCGTGTTTGGCCATCCTTAATGACCTGATTTCCTGAGGCGATGGTTCCATAATGAATTTGTGGCTCTTTTGTGGATCTGCCACTTCGGAGACGTTCGTGGGTTCGAGCACAGCCCTTGCAGGTATTCTCGTTTTCGGGATGGTGGTACGTCGCCTCGAAGAGACGATCGTCTGTGGATGGTCGAGAGAAACGAGCGGCCATTTGTGGATTATGGTCCAGCACACGGCCAACAATGTTGGATAACTGATGGCTTTTCTCCCGTAGATGACCGGCTTCAAGATGGGATACTGCCGCCAAAAGTACCAAGGGTGGTTGGTTCACCGTCCCGATGCGTTGAAGCCCATTGCTAGTCGCTTTCCCGAAGTCATACTGAATAACGCCACTTGATGTTCCCGTCGGTTTACTCACGACCACATCACCGAGCCGAATATCCGCTCTAGCACTAGGCACCCCCCCTCCGATCCCTACCAGGACACCGTATCGAACGTTTGAGAAGGTTCTTCGAAGATGAGAAGTCACGATCGCCGCCGCAGTGGTGCCATATACCCCCGCCGGCAAACAGGCTAGCACGACATTATGACCGCTGATTTTCCCAAGAGAATAAGTGCAGGAAGCAGGAAAGGATTGCGGCAGCGGCGAGTGAACTTCATCCAGCATTGCGGTCGCAGCTGTCAGCTCCAGTGGTAATGCGCAAATCCACGCTACTGTGTAGTCCGCGTGGGAGAGTTTTCTTGGCCCTGCCATCCTTTCTCAACATATTTACTATACGTTCGTCAAGGGAACCTCCGGAAGCTATACACAAGTTACTACAAGGAGCGAGGCAAGGTGCTAGCAGGGCGGACCCCTCGTCCTCGTCCTCCTCGTCGGAATTAAGTGATCCCGAAACTAGCCCGCCAGCACCTAAGTTAAGAATAGATTTAGGTAAATAAACATCACCTCTTATTGGGCTATTGGGACAACCAATAATATGGGAGGTCAGTGTTGGATTCCCTTTGTAAACCTGAGGTACCCATGTGCCTGGTACAGTAAGGTAGCTTTGTAAGTATCCCCTCGACCTACTATTGGACCCTAGCCCTAGCCAGGCTAAGTGGAAGGTTGATTTGCTAAATAACATCATGTTAGAGAGAATCGTATGTGACCCTGACACGAAATAAATACATGGGACTGAATCCTATCATCAGGAGAGGTATTGGATTATGATACCCAGAGTGACAACCGACTGAGATATAGTAAGTTGACCAAGTTGATCTGAAAGAGATTGAGATCGAACTGAAAAAAAAAAAAAAAAAAAAAAAAAAAAAAAAAAATCACGGACTTCGTTGTTTGCTGCTGATTGCAATTATTGGCGCATTCTCAAATGTAGAGACAGCTCTCAAAGTTTCCCATTTACGATCTGCTAAACCACCTGTAACGAATTGAAATATATATTCACTCCTCCAGTTGAAGAACAGGGCCCATATCGCGCAGGAATATCTCTGCTGTCTTAGGTCCAACCCCTTTGAATTCCTGGAGGCGCCCCGATACCTCACTAGTTGTTGCACATCCATCTAGCAGCTTGCCAAAGGTGCCATAGCCTTCCTTGATCGCGGCGGAAACATCGAGGAGCTTATCCGCTGTTGAGTAGTCGTAGCGGACATAGTGAGCTTCATCAAGGATTTCCACGAGCCTATCCCATCCTGCCTTTTGGATGGCATCGGGCGATATGATATCCTGGTCCACAAGTGCAGTGAACGCATGTTTCGCCACATTTTGTTGGACTGGCTTCCCAAAGAGCAAGCATGCGAGAAACCATTTGAAATATTCCGTTTCATCGCCAGACTTGAGATCGATTCCAAGCTCTTGGGAGTATATTTTGCTTTTTTCCGGCATCGTGATTTGGTTTCGTTGTCACGAGTCTCAAGATGTGTGTGATCAGAAGAGGCGGGAGGTCCACAAGGAAGACGGAATTGACCTCATAGTGAGTTCATCAATATAGGTCAAACCCAAATGAAGTCAACCGGGCGATCACATTGCGTAATTACTAATCGCGCTAGTCTAAGGTTGGTTCTGTTTACTCGCTCTTGAGTTTCACTGCTACTAGTCTTAAAGAGTTCAATAATACTGATATGCTCTTGGTTGCTGTTACCGAAGGTTAAGACTCTAGACTATCTGTGCAGAAAAACAAGTCCCGCCTGAGCTTCCCCATACATGGCGAAACAGGTACAACACGATTTGCGACCGTAGTTGTTGAATCCGGAGGAACGAGCATGCCTAGCAGGCCGCGATCCTAGGCATAACGTAACAGGTGCTATATGGACTTGGTACAACCAAATGCCAGCCAATAGACGCGGATTATTTTTATGCACTCATGAATTACCGACCCATAGGTGCCAAGGCAATACCATCCTTCCCCGTTTGACACAAGTATGACCTCAACTTGATTCTCATTCTATGCCAAGCCAACGGAACGACGGAGCGCGCGTCAAAGGGGTAATGATTTGTGCTTGGTATGGACAGAGCCAGGAAACAGGGCTAGCTAGTGCAATAATTCACATAAAATATATACTGGGGCCTAGGCTGAATGGGTGCGTTCCGGAAACCTTACTCGTCAGGGTCACCAATAACAGGGTACCTGCAGATATAAATTAAAGACTAGAGGATGGTAATATCCCACCCAGGTTTCACCAGCGGAAACTCTCGAACGACCCGATCCCAAGATGGTTAAGGAAAACCTCAGCCAACGGAGTATGTAGTGCGTGTGTGCTCGGGGTCTAGATATATATACGAGTGCCCAGGAGGCGGCATTTCTTGGGTCACTTTGGCAAGCCTGATTACTTTGAGCCCCCTCCCCCCGCATCTTTCTTGGGGGACTCCAAAGTCTAAAAGCAGAAAGGAAGCTTCGGGTATAATGGAGCAGTGAAAGACCCGAAATGAAGGGCCTAGACACTAGAAAGTATTGCCAAGGAATTTTCCTTAATCAGGCACGGAGCTTCCCTCAACCGTCGCATCAATTTCACTCGATGATTGGACAGGCAATATTCCCCCTTCTTGGGCAGTGAGGGTTAAAATCCTTTCTGACGAAATCCCCGCGCTGGAGTACTCCGCGCAATTTATCCCCGGAATAAGACCGGTGATCAGAGACAAATGGAGACACTTTTAGGCATTACCGGAGCGTCTGGCCGATCTGGAGATGGCATAGTCAAGCCACGTCCAATTGATCACCCCACACGGGGAATATCCCCTCGGACACGGTGGAACTGGCTGTGATTCAGCTTGGGTGAAAACCATAAATAAATGCGTATCTGCCTCCTCAATTGAATTCTCGGAGCCACGTTTCTGGACCATCTTCCCTCGTACCCCATCTATCCTCTTACCCCCCAAACCTGAAAGCGAATATGGTTCGCGCAGCCGGAGCGCTCGGCCTGTTGGCCCTCCCTCTCCTCATCTCGGCCCAACAAATCGGCACCCCTGAGAGACGGCCCCGGTTAGACACCTGGAAGTGTACATCCAAACATGGGTGTACAAAACAAAAAACTTCGGTGGTGCTGGACTCCTTGACTCACACCATTCACCAGGTGGGAAGTAAAGCCTCCTGTCTGGCAGCCGATGGCACCCTAGACCTTGAGGTCTGCCCCGACAAGGAAACATGCGCAAAGAATTGTGTCATTGACGGCATCACGGATTATGCGTCGCATGGTGTTACAACACGAGGGAGCCAGTTAACCCTACAACAGTATTTGAGAGAGGATGGAGCGCTCAAGAGTGTCTCCCCGCGCGTCTATCTGGTTGCTGAAGATGGCAAAGAGTACAACATGCTCCATCTCCGCGGACAGGAGTTCACTTTCGACGTCGATGTCTCTAAGCTTCCCTGCGGCATGAACGGGGCTTTGTATCTCTCCGAGATGCTTGCCGATGGTGGCCGCAGCAAGCTGAACCCCGCGGGTGCCAGTTATGGCACAGGATACTGTGATGCGCAGTGCTTCGACCTGCCCTTCATTAATGGAGCGGGTAATATCAACGGCCATGGTTCGTGCTGCAACGAAATGGACATCTGGGAATCCAATGCCCGCGCTACAGGCTTTACCCCACATAGCTGTAATGCAACGGCGCTCTATGAATGCACCACCGAGCTGGAGTGTGGGTGGGATGGCGTCTGCGATGAGTGGGGATGCGGCTTCAACCCCTATGCGCTCGGTAACCAGTCTTTCTACGGTTACCACAAGGTTGTGGACACCACCAAGCCTTTCACTGTCGTGACTCAGTTCGTGACTGACGACGGAACTACTAGCGGAACACTGTCTGAAATCCGCCGTCTCTATGTCCAGCACGGAAAGGTCATTAACAATGTAGTCGTCCAGACTGCAGGTCTTACAGTCGACTCGATTACGGGTCCCTACTGTGACGCCAACGCACCTTGGTACGGACTTCGCGGGGGGATGGAGCAGATGGGCCGAGCTCTCGGTGATGGCATGGTCCTTGCTATGAGTATCTGGAACGATGCAGGTGGTTATATGCAGTGGCTGGATGGCGGAAATTCGGGTCCTTGCAACACCACGGAGGGAGCCCCGTCGTTCATTGAGGCAAACACTCCTGATACTCGGGTGACCTTCTCAAACATCCGCTTCGGTGATATTGGGTCTACCTTCAAGGCTAGGCGCCACTAAAAGACAGAGCTGTTCCCTCATTTGGGCAGCCAAAATATGCAAAAATGTAGGCTAGTCAGATTTAATTGAGTGCTATGTTTTTTTTTTTTTACAATTATATCCGTTTCTAAATGTTCGTATCGGAGTAAGCCCTAGTATCCATTAACACGTGGTTATCTGCTTCATTTAGCTCCTCCTTGAAGTCTTCCTATAATACACCATCATAAGCAGAGTACTATAATACTGTAAACTTGTTTTTAACAATATTGTGGGCAATCCTTTTTCCTTTTTTATTTTCTTGGAAAGTGTATTTACTAATGAATGCAAGACAGCAGTTTATATCACCAGAATGGGTTTGCAATATACAGGTATATTTTAACAATGAACACCTCTGCCCCTGCACACAACATTCACCCTGCTCAGCCAAGGCTTTTTTAACAACGCCAAAACCGGATAACAAGGAAGACTAACAAAAATCCAAGCACGGGAGAAATATTAACCCGATACGTGGCTTGCGCAAGAAGAATAGAGGCAATTGTTTCAGCCGCCGCTGACATGCGTGAGAGCGCGCCTCGGATTTATCGGATTGAGATGGTGCCCGACAAACCCCGCCATTTGGATTTGCTGATTTAGTTTTTCCCTCAGCAGCGCACCAAAAAATTATAAGGAAAGAGGGCAAAAACAGACTTCTAAAGTCTAAGTTGAGCCAAGTAAGATAGGCCATAGTGGGAAGATGGATTCTTCCAAAAGTAAAAGACATCGCCTTCACGGTTTGCTCCGTCGGTTCAAAGGGAAAGAAGCAGAGGGGGTGCCTCAGCCATCCAAGCGTGAAGTAAATTAGAACATCCCTTCTCCTTACGGCCATCTCAGTTGATAAACTGATGCTCGGCCAAACAGAACAAAGAGACCCCTCCTGATGAGTCAAAGGAGATCGAGGACTCGCATGATGTCAAAGAAGAAAGCCAGTCGGCTGATCTGAACTCGAAAACAACTTCATTTTGGGATCAAGCTGCAATGACGCTAGACCCTAAAAGCCGCCAAGCGCTCCAGGAGATCCGAGCAGAAATGGATACCCTTCATCCGACTGATGCCTCCAAGGGCGATTCGCATATTGATTCCCTGTCGGACCTTGTTTTAAATGAGACACAAAGACGGCTGCAAGACATGGAAAACCGACAGTGGGCACTTCCAAGACGAATTTCCGATAAGGCAACGGATCTCAGATCCCTCATGAGCAAATTCATCGATTTTGCGAAAGTGGTCAAAGAGAAAGGCGATGCATTGATCAGCCTGGATCCGACCGGCTATGCTAAGCTTGCCTGGCTACCATTGAGTTTAGTGGTCGACGTATGTACTGTGTCTCTCCTACACGACTGCCCAGTTTCGCCGGTAGCTTTTGAGGGCCCCTGTTGTGTCATGTCGTCCTGGGCTGTCCACACCCACGCCCAGTTTTCTCATTTGCACGAATAACTAACCTGCAGGTAGCTCACGACGATAGATCTCGAGCAGCATCAGGCTGCCCTAGACGCATTCACCAGCATCTCGTTTCTGATTTATCGATATGGGCAAATGGAAATCGTATATCAAAGCCGGAAGACCCAGGATACCCAGCTTGAAAAATGTCTGGTGGAGTTGTATGCCAGCGTGCTGGAATGCGAATTAGCTCTTATCAATCACTTCCAGAGAAACGGGCTCGGTATGTGAATGTCTTTACTTTATGTTCTAGACTCTGATCGTCTTTACCATGTATAGTCCGCTTCCTGAGAGCAATTCCAGTGCTCGATGGCTGGGTCGACCGAATGAGCAACATCACAACCCTGGACGGCCGCTGTCAAGCGCTGGTGGAAATACAGGATTCTAGAGGTAAAACGCCACAATATTCATAGTATATTTACGAGTACTGAGTGATCTACCTAGAGCTTCTTAATGTAAGACAGGACGTCGAGGAGCTAGTTGAGAATAAGCGACGAAAAGGTAGTAATGCCCGTGCCTTACAGTTAACTGTCAACTAACCAAAGTAAACATAAACACAGAAAACGAAGAAATTTTGGAGTGGATTACACCGCATGATCCTTTAGTCCATCGCAATATTGTCCTGGAGAAACTTGCCGAGGATAGTTCTAATGTTGGGAATTGGCTCCTGGAGGATGAAACATATGTTCCATGGAGGAATCAGCAGCACTCCGAAGAAGGGGTTCAACTGCTGTGGTTGCATGGTCCTGGTAAGCGATACTACTTGTGTTCATATGGCCGGTTAACTAACTTCTACTTCCTATGAAAGTCGGGTGCGGTAAGACGGTTTTGACGTATGTTATTAAATTTCTCCTGCTCCTCCCAGGTCGCCTGAACGGAATTTTAATGCGTTTTTTCTTTTAGGACGCAGGTCATAGAATCTTGTCTAGAGGATGTCGCGGGATCCAAGCAAGTGCGGCAACAGGTGTCTTACTTTTACTGCACAAAAGCCCATGGCTCTGGCAGCGAGCCTATCGATATCTTTCGTTCTATTGTACGCCAGCTAGCCTGGTCGTTCGATCGCTCGGGCATTGAAGATTTTATCCACGAGACCTGGAAAGGCCGACAGTCACGTCAGGCAAACAAACTGTTGATGAGTGAATGCAAGAAGTTATTACTGAAATTGGCAGAACGTTGTCAGTCAACAACTATCATTATCGACGCACTTGATGAGTGTAACAACCCTTCGGAGCTCCTCGAAGCCCTGAATGAGATGAAGCGTGGCATCCAAGATCGGAAGGTTGTTCTCAATATTTTTATTTCCAGCCGGGACAATGTCCACTCTGCAATCAACATGACGTTTTCTGAATTTCTATCGATCAACATTACTTCCAACACGGTAGCTTCGGACCTCCACCACCTAATCGAGCGCCGCATCCGCAAGGAATGGGATCGTTACCATTTGGCGGACCGGGAAGAATATGATGGCCTGTTTCAACAACTGGTCAATACCTTAAATGAACGGGGAAGTTTGGCGTAAGTGTAGTCGCTATATCATAGTTGAATTCATATCGCTCACTCCCTCCTAGGTTCAGGTGGACAGAGCTCCAACTGTCACTTCTCTTCCCCGCTGGGAGACCGTTCAATCCCGAGGCTATTGAGGAGCGACTTGATAGACTTCGAGAAAGGGTAGGCTTGGACGATTTGAATAACACTTACCGAGAAATCTACAATAGTAATGTCGGAGATGTGTCCGCCTACAGGAGAGACCTACACTTTATATTAAAGTGGGCCCTAGCATGCGACTGTCCGTTGGGAATGCACCTACTCATTCAAGCATTAAAATCACATCACGAGGAGCACGGTAAACCGACATCGCATCTCAACATGCATTACGTGTTGAATGTAGCTAGTAATCTCCTTGTCGTGGGAGATGATCGTGCAGTGCACCTAGCACACATATCTGTCAAGGAGTACTTGCAAACATCCTCGGAGTTCAATGGCGAATTTTCAGACATGGAGGCAAACGTGCAGGTTGCAAATTCTTGCCTCAGATATGTCCTATCTTGTGGAACATTTCCTAAATACTCGGCCAACCGTGTGATGTATGAGGCAGAAGAAGATGAATTCATCACCTATTCATTCACACGCTGGCCTCTCCACTGCGCAAGGGTAGGCCAATCGGGACGCAGTGGCGCCGTGCAGATACTCTTCAAGAGACTGATCTTCGGACCAGATGCCGGGAAGGAGTTTGAATCATGGGTGCTAGGATGCGCGGACTGGTATTCCTTTAACTTTGACTACATCAAGGACGCCATCTCAGACCCCCCCAGTCCATTCTTTGTTTCTTGTATCTGGGGGTATGCTGAAGTGGTGGAAGAAATACTACGTCAATCGCCCGGGGTGCTGCAGTCAAGGAATGAGGATGGCAAGGCTGGTTTACATGTTGCCGCATACCACGGTCAATTAGAGATCTGCCGAGTTCTGATAAATCATGGTGCCGATATTAACAGCACAACAGAAAATGAGAAGGCACGATCAGCGCTACATTTGGCCACAATCCGCAAACATACTGACCTCGTTAAAATGCTACTCCGGGAGCAGCAAGGTCTCGACGTGAATGCAAAAGATGGCGATGGCTGGACAGCTTTGCATCTTGCTGTCAAACGACGACATCTAGCAATCGTTGAAGCACTTCTGGAAGATCGAAGAGATCTTGATATCAATGCGACAGCATACCTAGACGAGGATAGGGACCTATTACTCTATGACACGTGGTTTCCCGGTCGTACAGCGTTACACCTGGCAGTTGGAAATGGGGATGTGGAAACTGTCCAAGTCCTGCTAGAAAAAAGGAAAGATATGAATGTCAATTTACTTTGTGCCTCTGGCACTGCCCTCCATATAGCTGCAAGCAACGGCCATGGTGATATCGTTAGCTTGCTGCTAGAGAGACGTGAAGATATTGACATTAATATACAGGACGAATACAGACACACTGCGTTTTGCTTGGCGGCTGCTAATGGTCACATAAACGTTCTGAGGGCGTTGCTAGAGATAGAGACCCTTGAAACCAACACGGAAGATTGCAATGGCTTAACAGCCTTACACATGGCCGCTTCGGCAGGCCATTTTGAGGTAGTGGATGAACTGGTTAATCACTGCGACAGTATATGTGTTAATAAGCAGAACGTTCTTGGGCGGACAGCCTTGCACCTTGCGGCCGCTCGCGGCCATGCCGATGTGATTAGAACTTTGCAGAATGAGTGTGAGGGGCTCAAAATCAATATTGTGGATTCGGAGGGCAAGACAGCACTTCACTTACCAGCTTCACGAAATCATATTGAAGCTACAGAAGCTTTGCTTGAGCATGACGACCTTGATGTCAATGTACGAGATGCTGACGGCTGCACAGCTTTGCATCTGGCAGCCGCTGGTGGCCATGTTGAAGTCGTGAAGGTGTTACTCAATGATGGTAATGAAATCAATGTCAACCTTCTGGACAATGAGGCCCGGACAGCGCTATACGTTGCGGTTGAGAAGTCATATGCTCAAGTGGTGGAGATTTTACTAGATCACAAAGGTATCAATGTCAACTTGGAGGACAATGACGGCCAGACAGTACTACTCATTGCAGCATCGCACAGCAACCCAAAAATAGTCGAAGCCCTTCTCAAGAAGGGCAAGAATATCAATATCAACGCGAGGGACAAAAGCCACCAGACAGCGTTACATCGGACGTTGGATTTTCTACCCTACTCAGGGAAATATTACTATCGTGCGTCCAGGCGGGAATGGCTTCTTGACTCCTCGATTGTAGTGCGGGTTCTCTTGGCACATGGTATTGAAATCAATGCAAAAGACAAAGAAGGAAAAACTGGGTTTCATCTAGCTTGCAAAGAGGGCCATGATGCTGCCGTTGATGTCTTCTTGAAGAATAAGGATCTCGACCCCATTGTGGCGGATGTCAACGGCCAAACCCCTCTCCACCTGGCGGCATCAAGTGCAAGTGTAAACGTTGTTCGACAACTGATCGAGAAGTGCAGCCAGACAGATATTAATGCACGTGATGCAGAGGGCAGAACAGTACTTCACTGTGCTGTAAGCAGTGGCCACCTCCAAACTGTCCAGACACTTCTTGACATGTGCCCCTCGCTTGATGTTAACGTACAGGACCGCCTGGGTGGCAGCACAGCACTACACTTAGCAGTCTCTGCAAATCAAAAGGAAATTGTACAAGTATTGCTCCAGACACGAGCCGACATCGACATTACTTTGGAAGACCATAAGGGATTAACGGTGCTCCAACTAGCAGTTTTAGAAAGACATGCCAGTGTTGTCCAAACCCTACTAGCTATACAACGCGACTGGAAGTTAGATCACATTGATGCCAACGGAAGAAACCTTTTACATATCGCCGCAGAGAAAAAAAGCCTGGAAATGTCTCTTACGCTTGTGGAGGCATGCAAAGGGATTGCAATCAATGCAAAAGAAACGAACGGGATGACCGCACTACACTTGTTTATACAGTGTGGCCAACGATCTTATACCAAGCGGCACTGGACCGATGGCGTAGCACAGGTGGTCTCCAAGCTACTCCAGAATTTCAGCGACATAGACATAAATGCCCAGGACGCAAGTGGGCGGACGGCTTTACATATAGCTGCCCAGGAAGGCCGTTTCGAAGTTCTTGAAACAATCCTTAAAAAAGGGCCAGATGTTAACGTTAATGCAAAAAATAATGATGGACAAACACCACTACATATTGCTGCATCTCGCGGTTGTATGGAACCTATCCTAGCTCTTCTTGCACGACGTGGCAAATCCGACAAAAAGATAAAAGAGGAATGGAACAGAGACGAGAGTAACGTATCAGATGCATCGGACGAGGAAGTCGAAATCCAGAGCAATGAGGACGGAGAATCATCAAGCTCTAGCAGTTCGGAAGATAGCATTTCAGAAGACAGTAGTTCGGAAGTCAGCAGTTCGGAAGTCAGCGGTTCGGAGGATAGCAGTTCATCCGACGACGACCTGACACTGCCCTTTGTCAAAATGATTGATTTGCTCAGGGCTTGCGATGGCATCTTGCTTGGTGAGAGAGATAAACAAGGACTCAGCGCTTTACATCTTGCGGTTGTTGGCTATGACTCTAGAGTAGCTGAGTCACTCCTACAGCATAGGGAGGTCAATATCAACGCTGGAGACGCCGAAGGTTGGACTGCCCTACACCTAGCAGCATTTTACGGGCGTTACAGATTTGTCAAGCTTTTGCTTACCCATCGCGAGGATGTGGAGATAAACAAGTGCAATGAAGATGGACGTACAGCGCTGCATCTCGCCGCAGCCAAGGGACATGCTAAGACGGTCAACGTACTGATTGACAATGGCAGATCCTTGGATGTAAGTTTGAGGGACGGGAAGGGATCAACCGCCCAGGATTTGGCTGCTGAAGCCGGACACGACAAAGTTGTGGAAATACTTGGCGGACGCGCACAAGTTGTCGCTGACGCAGATGTTGTTTCTGAGCCACAGTTGGCTACTTCAATGTCTACGTAATTGATTGGCATCGTCGCTGTTAAAGAAGACTTAGACGGTTAGCTTATCCAAAGTAGCTGTATCATTTCTGCTCTGGGCAGACTACGTTAGCTGCCTGATGGCCTGATTCTCCAGATCGTGATTGATCGTCTCGAAATTCACTCACTTCACTTGTACCTCATCTTCATCCTTTTACTGTCAACTGACGTTTTCGTCTCACTTGGGAATTTCACAGCATTGGATTTCTCCGCCGCCCGCTTCAGAGTATTCCACTCCCATATCAACTTGTTACTCCCCAAATTTAGCTTTATTCACGACAAATATACCGCTCAGAGTAGCTGGACCATTCCTGCTACCCAGGTTACATCTGGCTGTCTAATTCGCTACAGGCCTGATTCCCCAGGCAGTGACTGACCTCATTTCACGTGTACGTCAACTGACTTTCACTTGACATTCTCCTCACGCTTAACCTTTAAATACTCTCTCTCCCCTTAAGAATCCCCCCTCCGCCCGTCTAAAAATTTCCTCTTCCATCTCAGCTCTTTACTCTTCAAGCTCAGATTTTGTTGCAATCGAAAGGGCCTATATCTCGCCACTGAGCTAAAAGAGGCATTTAGACATCAGCTTCCGCTGATGGGTTGATTTTGTCCCAATTTTGCGGCTGACAAATTAATCACTGCCAGCATGTCCAGACGACTTGTCATCCCAGAATGACTTTTTTTGGTCTTTTCTGCAACCGAGCCGGTGGGCCTCTCTTGACTCTCATCAGCAGCGTTCCTTCGGCGCAAATTCATGCCCTGTAGACACCTAGACGTCAACTTCCACCACTAGTCGATGTCTGGTCCATTTTCAGGCTGACACACCCCCTCAGGGACGATTGACTCTGGCGAGTATTGCTGGCTTTATCTTACTGACTGCTCAAGCCCTATAGCCGTGTCGGCTTTTCTAGTGCCTCTGCACTCTCTCTGGCTTCAAAAGTAGATCTTGCAGGTGCTGAATAAACCAATGATAGTTCCCGGCCTTTCCATCTAGCTAGGTAATAAAGGTAATAACTTTGTGAACTTTGATCACCGATCGACTTCGCTAACATGAATCAGTTTCGAACGCTGGTGGTGTGGGTTTCTGAATGGCAGAGGAAGTTACATGATTTTTTCTTCCTAGGCTCATAACTGTTAGCCGTGAAAAATACTGTAATCTGACCACTGAACTAAATGAGACATCTAGGAATCGGCTTCCAGCGTTAGTCGGTGTTTGGTGCATTTTCAGGCCGATAAGGACACTGTCTAACAATTTTTTTTCCAATATGTAGGGATTACGTTGTCTGCCAGTATTGAACGAAGACTCGACGACGGAACCATTGTGTTTGTTCCAATGCCAGGGGAGTTGACAGCACCTTCGCGGTGGAGATGTATCCTCCTGTGTGCAACCAAGCACAAGGACGTTATCCAACGAATAGGGAGCGAGATCATCCGATTAAGAGCGAGTCATCACCAAAACATCCGTTATTATGAAGATTGAATGAGACTAATAAAGTAGACCATCGACATCAAGGAGCTCAGCTTCCGCACACTGACAATCGCCCCGCTCGTCGTTTTTCGTATTTCAGGTTCATCATCACCTATCTACATTTAAAACGGATGAGAGATGTCAGCATCGAGAGCATGGTTAACAAGAATCACTTCTGGCTAACTGTCGGTCGCTATCTCCACAATCCAACCCCGGTGTCTCTCTCACGCTACATTTCGGGCTGTGAACCACCGTCCAATCTAATTGAAGGGAATACTTTTGATTTGGAGGATGACATTGGGCAAGGGAAAGACGTTGGGATGAATCTGAGTGTGCAGCTTCGCGAGGCCCCCATCGAGAGCATGAAGGAGAAGGAGAGAGCCTATTGCAGTGATATAGATTCGGTGTATCGACTGAGTATTATCTCCAGTCTTATTGTTTGTGTCTTTTCCTTCTTGTTTCTTTATCCCATTCTTTCTAAGTTGATACGATAACAGGCCCCTCAATATCCATGTCAAATTCCTTCATCTGTACCTCACTTTCTCCTCCCTTGCTAGTGAACCCCTTCCTCCGTTCGCTTATATTTGCAATGATATGCGTTGAAGCTCTAAAGTTCCTGTAATATAACTAATCAAAACCCCAACCAACAAGCATCCAACAACCAAATGTGTAGCTATCTGACTAGAGAGGGGAGGATATATACGCTCAGCTATTTATGCTCGACAGCTACGTATTTCTTCTGTTTTCTTCCTCATGCTAGAGTTCCCGGTAGGCTACTAAATCATAGATAGCTATCGTCGCATTTTCTGGCCCGGATATGATGTGCCTGTGCCTGTGTTCGTTACCTGGAGTCTAATATTGGAGCTACTGGACTAGCTTACTCCTCCCAGCAGGACTAATTTTTTTGGTTTTGGTGGGAGTTGATTTTGTAGTCTATATTTTGAAGGTAGTGAGGTCCGAGAAACAAAGACATTCGTTAAGATGCTACGGGTATTTTTATATCAATAAGAACATATTAAAGGAAACAACGCATCGATCTATACAGCCATGTCCGATTTCGAAATGAACTCAGTGGATGACTGATATATCGATTGATTAAAAATATGTAAGTATTCATCCCATTCATCCCACCCGTGGCTCCAAAATTTCATTTTATCGTTAATTTAAGGTAATCAGCAAAGATATTTGACACAGAATTACCATCAGGCACCCTAGCTATTTGATCGAACGCTTCAGTCCTCACGCGCTTGAGCAAATTCACATGTATCAAGAATTTTGCCATCAATAATCTTTCCAATATGTGTCTTATCAATGTTTTGGCAATTTTTCCGGATTTGTGACATTAGAGCCTTTAGGAATTTTAACGGGCTTTGAGTGAATGATGTTGTCGATGGCCTTGAACCTCCCACAATGAAGCCATCGGCGGCCACGGATATTCCCTCCGGAGTTTTCATAGAAGCAATACCAAGGAAATCACATATTTCAACATATTCCTCATACGATCTGATGTAGAGTTGTCCAGCAAACAAGTTAAGCTGAATTCTCAGACTCGTCGGGATCTCGAAAGAGCCTGTGCTCGGTGGGACATTATACAAATGTAATTTGTCCAAAGCCTGGAATCCTTGGTTTTGTCGTGGTGCATATAAATGCATTACGACAAACTTCGATATTTGCACGATAGAATAGAGCTTGAAGGCTTCATACGGGCTGATGATTATCATATCCCTCACCACCATGCTCCCAGTCGTGGAGTCCGGGGAGCTCCTGGTTAGTATCCACTGTACCGGTCTCTGGTAATCATCTAAACCCCGACACTCCTTTCGTGCTTTCACAGTCTTGGCAAAGTCTTTGGTGACAAGAAGCCCTGGGGGAAACTGTGAGAGATCCAAGTGGTGGGCAGCAGACGTCTTCTTCAAGATTTCAAAGGCGGGCTTGAAAGCAGGTGAGGACATGTTCAGTTCGCCCATCGAGACAAATAATACGAGATCTGGATGGAGAAAATGTACGCGTGGCGCGGCAGGCATCGGCTTTTCTACCTGACGTTCTTGTTCGACCTCTGGGGCAAGTTCGCGCTCCTGCTCTTCCTCCAGTTGGGCAGCGTCGAAGATTAGATTTTCGAACTCGCGACATCTCTGCATAATCTCGACATTTTCATCCCCAGTCTCCTCAATCATAGGCCCGAGATCAAGTTTAGGGCCAGGTCGGTACCGATGGTCTAGTGTCTGCGACTCTGGTTCAAGAAACTCTGCCGCTCGACTTGGAGTCAGAGCTGTCCGGTAAATGGGATAGCCAGTATCTTGCAGCAGATATTGTTGCCAAGAAAAGCGTTTGCCTTGAATCGCCCATAATGGCATGCTGCGCCGCATATCCAGCCATGTTTCTGAAACCGCCCAAGAAATAATATCCGAGATTGTAATATCTCGTTCGGACTGTTTACCCGTCAGGGATAGGATTTTTCCCGCAATCTCGCGCGGAATACAGAAGGAGATTGTTTGTCCGTTTCCTAGCTTCCTCATCCTCATGCATGCTATGGTATTTTAGCGATCATTCCTCGACCCCAGAAGTAATCCACGGCTAGGCTTACCTTGTACTAATTTGTCTTTCGTGATCCCAGCACCAAGTGTAACGGCCGCCCTGTAGTGCTGCGGCAGTTTCAAGTCAATTCCTCGCGTGTGTGCCTCGTCAAGAAACACGTAACACGCGTGTAGTTGTGTAGCAAATGACGAACATTGGAGTTGTTCCACCCGTCCACTTCGGTCAACAACACAGATTTCATCATTGTCATTGACAAAAATAACGGCCTGAATTCTTCCATCATCTGGGATCATTTCCAACCATGATGTCGCCACGTCCAAGTTGTTCAGTTCTAAAATTTGGGCTCCCACATCTAAGATGACTTGCGTAGGTGGATGAAGCTTAGAAACCATATCTAAAATTATAAGAGCATCGGGGATCGAGGGGTTGGTCTGAGGAGGTATGAATGATACTGAATTCTCCGACTGTAGAAGATGCTCGAGGACAAGCGCATTGGTATGATTTTGTCGAGGGAGATCCAGTTGTTGGACACTTAATGGGAGAGTTACACGGGAGTCATTCGTGCCACTAAACCCCACCGTTGAATGGGCTTTAATCTCCCCAGTATCCCATCCAGAAGCAGAAAGCTTTTCTGGATACTGCTTCAGCTCCTTTGGAAAGACAATGTATGCCAAGAAGTAGTCTATTACAGCCTTAGCAAAGCGCAGATTTGGGAAAATGTGCTCTACGCAGTGATTTCGATCTTCTAGGTTAACACCAGCGAGCTGGTGATAGGCGTAAGGAAGGCCTGGAGCATCGGCTACCCACGCTTGATATTCCATGTCAGCTTGGTCCAAGTCTACTAAGTGGTGAAAAGCAAGGAAGAGATCATCATCCTGCAGACCGCCATAGTAATAGCTCAACGATGTTAGAACAATCAGGACATCAGGGTGGCTAAACTCTGATCGTGGAGCGGGGTTATCTTTAGCTCGGTAGGGCACTGCGAGTCTCGTAGGTTGCTTTCTTCTTGGATCAAGGCCGTAGTTCACACGCCATCTTTTCCGGCTGAAGCAAAATTGAAGGATCCCTCCAGCGAGAAGGCCACGTACTAAGAGTAATGGTCCCTTTGTGTTATCATTCCATAAACTGGTTGGATCATTATTCTCAATTGCAGCGATCTCCGCCGCTGTCAGCTTTGAGGAGAGAACGTACGTTCTCGCCGCCTCTCTGACCTGTTGTGGTTGCCTTGATAGAGGTAGAAAATCAATGCCACTGTCACAAATTTCCGTCGCAACCGCGTGGAAGAGCAACTCCCCAATGTCGCTGTCAAGTATGCGTATTCTTGGGAAGCTACCGGAACATCTATCCACAACCTCAATTGAGTGCGGATGGCTCTGCTTCAGGGGTAGCGCGTGCTTTTGTACCAACCCCAGGACTTTTTGAATGATGATCCAACGCTCGGGACTGAGCTCTAATGCACGTTGCATTCCAATGGTGTAGATCAGCTCGAACTTGACGCTGAAGTTTTCGTCACTTTCATCTACGAGATCACGAGATGAACTTCGAAGGAAATCTAAGATTTTGAACAGAGAATTTCCAGTCACATTGTTACCGTTATGAAAATACTCAAAGCACATTAGTCTTAGAGATAGTATGTGCTCTGGCTGTGCCAGAATGACCCCCCCTTCTGACATGCATTCTTGGCACATGCGATGGATATCATCAGCCTCTTCCTTCCCTAGTCTGAGGGACCGTGAAATGGGTATGTGATATACCCGACGATTTAGCAGACCCCCCAGCTTCGAAACTAGCATCTGCATCATCTGTCGGGATTGTGGCTTCGGGGTAATGATGCACACCGTTTTGGTGCCGTCTGCACAGCTGAGAGCAACCATGGGAGTGATGACGGAGGACTTGCCCTCTCCCATATTGAGCTGCATAACAAAGTTCTGCCCACTGGGGCAGTCTCTCATTTGCTGCGCTATTTCCTCTTGGACTTTCCTGATTAGGATATTACTCTCAATCTCGAGGAGGAGATACTCTGGGAAATCATTCGGTTGCCAGTTAGTATGGCCAGGCTCCTGTAGTTCCTTGGTTAAGTCATCTGGCTTGTCCACTAGGCTGTAGAGTCTCATCGCTCTTTGTAATGCAGTGATAGAGCAACCATATGCAATAATGCTGTGCTTCCATCCTTCTGAAAGGCTATCCCATTTCCGGCGAGTCAATTGCTGGAGTAAAAATATCGGAGATAACCTTGGTACCTGGCCGATTGTAGCAAGAATCTCTATCACCTGGCAGCGGAAGTTGTTCGTTTCTGCATCCCCACGAGGAGTCATCATACATGAGTTGATCTCTGAGTACACCCTTTCGGAGTATGTCTTGCATGAAGACAAATATTTGGAAAGAACAAGCCGTAGTTCACTCGCATCGGCATTGAGATGAATCGCTCGCCGGGTTCGCTCCAGCGATCTAGCACTTTCACGGAGTTGATCAACGTAAACACGCTGGTAAGTTGACTGCGCGTAGGATCCAAGCTTCTGAACTAGGTCTGCAACAGCGGAAGCTACCCCTTCATCCACGGTGGAGGTATGCAGCAGATCTCGGAGCCTAGGTACGTCCTCATTCAGAATAGGGGTACGAGCAAATAGTTCACCACTCCTGACGAAGCCAGGCCATCGGGTCTCAGCTTCAACTCCTGGGATTGGAGGACAAGAAGGTGATTCGAGGACCTGAGCCGGCTGGCCGGCTAACACGTTAGAAAGATCCATTAAGTATAAAAAGAACTCTCTGTTATCGAACCAATGACTGAAATGCGCATTCGCCACGGACATGGCTTTGTTTGATTTAAAGTAGTCTTCAAACTTGGGAGTACCATTTAGGCAAGGTTTTGATGGCGCCCTACAAGGCCATTGTTTTTTCAACGCATCCACAAAATGATCTAGAGCTATAGCTCTATTTCGTGCCCTCTCCCGCTTGACACGGGACTTAAAGTTCTTCGATGATTCATCTTTTGGCCGTACGAGATTAGATTCTGGCGTTTCTGAGCGACACGCTGCTGATTGTATCCCCGAACGCAACTCAGTTCGATCCATGTCATGTCCTTGGCCGGGCTGAAAACATTTCCGGCGGGGTGGGGAAAAAGCCGACATTTTGGGCACGATATACATGGACGCTAAAAATTCCAGAACAATCATATCGCAAGCTTCTGAGAATGCCAGACTGGACAACCATGTCATCAATTGAAATTTATCAAACCGATTCTTCCTCGAGCAAACCACGTGGTGCAGGCTACACCAAGACCGAGATACAAAGTCATTAGGATCAATTATCCATTGGGCATCATACCTCAGCTCCGAGGTTTTAATTTCAGAGCCGGGTCCGTTTAAGGTGGGCGATCGTAGGAGAAATTTCCAGATATGTTCAACTACCTCGTGTCCTTTGAGATTTCTAGCTAACGGAATATCTTCATAAAGTATTTTGCATATCCGGTAGACGCGCAAGCTTTGAGTAGAGTCGTAGTTGCAAACATCGGTGTAGATCGAATCACGCTTGACTGTGTGATCTTCTGCTCCAAAGCCAGAGAGACGGAAAGTCGAAGACCGACCCCGGTGACGGAGCAGAAGATCGTCGCTCATATGAGGTAGTGGAGGCTCATCTACTTTGCTTTCAGGGCGAAAAACTGCCATGCGGCGGTCGTGTTCGAAGATATTGCCCACCTTCAGATAGAAGCTTCCATGTTGGGCTAAGAAACCGAGATTCTCATCCCAGCGAACACTCTCCATGACCCGTTCATTTGCTGGATAATATCTCCTGGAAGGCGTCAAGCTCGCGATTTTTCCGAGAATCTTGTAATTGTCTTGCGTTAGATGATCAAAGGACTTGACTGCCGCTGAATCAAGGATGGAGAGAGCTTGTTCTGTTCCCGTTTTCTGGGTAAGGGGATCGGGTAGGCATGACGATGTAAGAGCATGCAAATAGCAAAGAAAAAATTTGCTCTCCAAACTCCCATTATCTTGGAGCTGTCCGAGCTGAGTATCTACAGAGTATGAATGAAAAGTGGTAACCGGCTGCCATCCGATCTTGACTGAGACGTGGTAACCGTCTTTTCTCCAAGAAACATCTCCCTCTGGCACAAGAACGAGTCGTTCCTTCTGATCGTCGTTGACTAGAATAAGTTTTTCTCGGAGGCCGACCAGAGTTCCCACTGACTGGTCGGGGTCAATGAACATACCACGATACTGTTTGGATTCAATTCGTTGACTTCCTTGTGAAAGACTGAAACTGAGTCTCAGACGCGGCAGTTCGATATCCAATTGCACAACTGAGGCATGGACGGAGTAGTACATCTTCGAAGCCTCTTCTATCGGTCCGAGTATCCTGGACAATGCTTTTGATGTTCTGCTCTTTATATTGATCACACGATTTGATCCCTTTTGTAGACACCATTGGCCCCGCGCCGAATCTCGGTAGAGTCTAGGGTGAGACTTAACCGAGTGTTTCCATGTGGCATCCCTTGGCCTGAGCTCCACAACTCCACTCTCTATATCATACCAATGGGTGAAGTCATCTACAAAGGTATCAGGAAGCAAACCAGTAAGAAGTCGGCGGGGTATGAATTCGTAAGTTCGACCCCCGGCTATTGATCGAACACAGAGGTCAAACGCGATAGATCCTGCAATCTGGATACGTCCCAGGTGAACTGCATGCCCAAAATGCAATCTCTGACTTGAAAACTGCATTCCTGGAGCATTACTCGGCATTACCTCGAGCAGAGACTTGCCAAAAAGTCTCCTGTATGTTTCGTGCGCTTCGTAATCGGATGGTAGACGGGCGAGCGGGACGTAATTTACCAGAAGCTCCCCAGTTAGCAAGTTGAAGTGTACAGGAATACCCGTAATTTTGTTGTCTTCACATTCAGCGCTGCTTTCGAGCCAATATTCTCCGTCTCCTGAGACAACACTCCAAGGGGATCCCTTCTGGTATGCTGCCCAAGACTCTTTGACAGCCAGATCCAATGCCGCCTTCTCTCTTTGCACAATGTTGTAGGACAGAAGGGTCAGACAGCGATTGGAGATGTGCTTCCACCGGTTGTACAGAATTGGAAGCAGGGGGTTAGCTTCCATAGGTAACATATGCGCTCGATCGTGGATCAAAATGCTGCACTGAAGGAGAATTGAGGCATCCGAATCATGCTCGAGAATCCGACGCAGGACATCGGGGTCCGAATCGAATGTGCCCACGCAGATCAACGCTAACTGTACGCTTCGCCCAATCAAGCTATTCCTCTCATCCTCTTCTGGGGTTAGAGCTATCTTTTCTGCAATGATATGGATCCATTTCAATGCTATGGACCTCATCCCATGTAGCATAATGAGACAATCAGTGTGAACCTTTTCCTTGTCTGATAATGATAATATCTTCTGCACTATGGCAATCAGGATGCTTAGCTCCTGAGCTGACTCCCAGTTCTCTTCAATTCTCTGCACTGCATTCTGGATCTGGTGAAGAGTTGCCCCAACAAACCGCGGTTCTCTCAGGATATTATGAGCTTTCCTTAAACTTGAGCTAGCATTCAAGGGTCCTGTTTGGTTAATCATCTGAAGAATGATTAGACAGGTCTCTGTCTTTCTGAAAATCACTGTTGGCATGGAGAGCTGCGAAAGGATATTTGGCCATTGGATTTCAATCCCGAGAGGCATGGTACACATAGACTTGTACTCTTCGAGAGAGAATCCTTCTGGGCAGGTGTCCAGGGATGCGATAACACTATTCGGTGAAAGACCGTCGGCGCTTTCAGCCGGTCGGAAAATAAACTTTTGCAAAGCTGAACTCGACATTGGTAGCCGATATGTGCATAACGTCGCCACCTTTTGTGTGATCTTAAAATCCTCAACAAAACACCCAGTTCCCTTGTCATAGTATTGAAATTTTGTCCCATTTTCAAGGCACACATCATTCTCACTAACCTCCATAATATGTTTCACTTTTCGGTGTGTTACTTCGTGTGGCTTAATCTGTGATAGAAGGCCAATTCGGCCTACATTGTTAGCCTGTGAAGAGTAAGAGGCAAGGCCACTGTGGCTCGAGGGCCGAAATTCCGCCCTTGGATTCTGGACTTTATGGTACTCGAGTTTCAAGACAGAAAGCAGGAAGAATATTGTAGTATCGCGCCAAGATCCAAATGCTCGCGGAAGCTGCAGTTCAAATATCACAGTTTTTGCTTCCAAGGCGTCTCTAGGTAGCGGCCACTCATGGATTTTGATATTTATTGACTCTGCTTGTTTCATGAGGTCACACCTAGTGCACGAACCGCTATGACGAGACTCTTTGGTGCCAAGCATCTTGTCGACAACCACATCAACGTACGTACATACCATCCCACTAGCCCTCTGGGAAAGTTCATGATGTAACTGGCGCTTGTGATGGAATTCTTGCAACTTCGCGGCCCTCTGGGCATCGGCAGATCGTTGTATCTTATCTCTTATCGTTTGCATGCCAGGCGATAGGTCAAAATATCTAACGGCGAATGACGATTCCAAACCAAAGCTTTGAAAAACTGCAGACCCGGGATAAATCGCTCTCTGCTTTCTCTGATGCAGGTAATCTTCCGCACGAGAAAGCCGCTTCATTTCAAGCAAGGATCTGAGCAATAGAGACTGGAACACCTCTATTGGAATATCCGGGTCATAATCTTCCAGTATCGGGTGAAGATTAACAGCGGACTTATCACAGGCAATCCATAATTCCAAGATCGTGAGCAGCATAATGGATGCATCCTCCGGGTTTTTTGAGCTCAGTTTCTGTGCAAATTCATAATAATTCCGCATCAGTTTCCCTAGACGACAACAGGTATTATCTTGACCTATGTTTAATTGCAGCCAACCCTCTAAGTGCCATTCCACCCAATCTTGGAACGCAATCAACTCGTACATCTCGCTTGATGATCTCGCCCCCAGTTGGCCTGGAAGGGTTGCAGCATTAAATGCTCGGGGACTTGAGGGGAGGTGGGGTTGTCTCTCATCTTGCACTCCCCTGCCACTGCTCTGTAGTCTTTCTATTATGTACTGATCTACGTGGAGAAGATTGCAGTACACATCTTCACTGAACGTCAATTCTGAAAGCACTTGTGTTGCGTTGTCACTGTTTTCTACCAGTTTGCTTTCCCATCGGGATCGTATAAATTCGTGTCCTCTGGTCAAGATGTCGCGAGCAAATGACAGCCAGCCCGGTTCGTATGGCAAGGCAAGCTTGAGCAGCCGGCGGGATATTTTAGAGTTCATAGCGTAATAGCTCTCACTAGGCATTTCCCGAGAGCATCTGTCGGCAATATAACACATGAAGTATATCATGAATTGTTTATAGATATCATCGCTGACGCCTCGGTTGCGGCATTCCCTGGTCATGAGAAGCTGCATGGAGAGTCGTAAAAGCAGCCAGAGTGGAGACCTTTTCCACGGCGCGAAGCTGTTGTGCCACAGCACCTCTTCCCTGGTGTTCTTATTGATCTGCAGGCTCTCTACTACAGCACACCGAGGTCGTATGAACGATAGCAGAAACTCCATTATCATCTTCGGCTTGGTGGAATCGCGTGGCTCATCGTGGCACTGTTTCGCTTTCTTGACCTTTGCTTTGGTTCCCGCTGCGGATTGATAACTCAAAGTTGCAATGGTATTTGCGAGCGAATCCTTAAATCTCGACTCGTTGAAGGTAGCCTGGTCAAGAGCAAAACAAGGTCCGGGGAACTGGCGCCGAAGACGACCCAATGTCGTGATCACTGCCTCATTGCGTGGGCTCAGTTCCACAGCTTCGACGTTTATCGCTGCCCCATTGTGTGTAAGGAGAATTCCGGAATTTTGGGCTTTAACGTGGATCACAAGGTGACCGCCTACGTGCAATTAGTATTCCGATGTTCAAGATCTCACGGGGTATGCTCAAACCTTTCGTCTCTAGTTCTGTAAAACTGTTACGCAGCATTGCTTCGTTGATGTCACCACCAGAATTCGATATTTTCCTGAGCCTCGTAACCATCACGAGAATTGCATCAACAACACCCAATTGCTGATCCTGGACATATTCCCTGAACTCTTGTAGAGCGCATATAAGATTGTCAATCAAGACGATCTCATAGCTAAAGTCATAGTCATTGCTTTGTGGGAGTTTGGGAGGAAGGAATATGTGGTGAAAGAGGTACGTGCTGCAGGCTTCGGACATGTGGTAGGAGCTTGAATTCGATGACATTCTCGCTGTAATAGACAGTAGTAGACAATCTAAGTAGCAGGATTAGAACTTTAAAATGAAGTTAAGAACTGTTAAACAAGTTGAGGTTCAAGCAGTGAAGCTCTATATAACATACACCTTTCTCCTTTCACCCGAGGATATAGTAGTATATGAATCCAAACTCTAATCAACCTGCGCGCACGCACCTTCTAGTGCATAATTATGTCATTTTCACTTGTCTTATGGGCCTACTACAGCATGGAGAGACTAGGTATCGGGGAAACACTCCTTACGTAGAACCGAAATCATTTCTCAGCGGCTCCAGTTTCCAGCCTATCAGAGGAATTCTCAAATCCATTTCAAGTGAGCTATCCCCTCAGGCACAGTGTCTTGGCTTCTACAAAAACGCATCATTCACCTCTCCTCTGCGGGTCCCTGGCTCGCATACTCTTAAGGGTACAATAGACGATAAGTAAGTAGTCAGTCACCACAACGCCAAACTGCAGGCATGGCTAGACCATAGGTACTCAAGCAACGACCATCATGTTGAATATGATCCATTAAAATAACCCTTGCCTTCATTCGGTTTCATTCAGTAATGTATATGAAATTATCCATGAATTGCATGGTTTTCTTCCCTCCCTCTCCTGAGGTCGTGTTTTTCCGATCGGAAAAGCTTTCCGGTTCAGGGATTTAAGCGAAGCGATGGTTTTAACTACCAAAAAGGGAAGGAAGCCACATAAACCTCTAAGACATAATAATCAGGGACTTTGTTCACCCAAATTTACTTTCAGTATACATCTCGCCCTTGGAGGAAAATGGGATAGTTTGTTCATCCTCATTTGCGCTGGTAAGGCAATTTTTTACACGAATGGCTTCCTCTTTGACATTGCAGTTTTATAATCGACTCGATTGACTCGATCATCTTAGGATGCGCTGTCAGTGTACAAACATAGGTTATGCTCTACAAGAAACCCTTTTGAGTCTTTAGTTATATCAAGCCGTGCCTCATTTACCTTGCAGTTAATTGTGCGCAGGTCGAGGTCCTCCATTCTCAAGTGAAACACAGGGGGTAGGGCTTAACTTAGACTTTAAAACGCACTCGAGTTGTATGATTGAATAGAGATAACGGGGAGTATCATAAGGAGTCTTTTTTTTTCAATGGTCGTAGTAGGAAGTGAAATATCGCTGTCTATGTGTCTGGTATGTAAAGCAGCTTGTGGGCAAAGAGCACGGTCAAATGAGTGACTTCACCGCATTTTGGTTCCACCCCGTTCCAGGCAGCTATAAAAGACAACATTATTAATTCTCCTTGCATCTCTTGACTGTGAACAAAACACTTAAACTCCGTTAGAACCACCGAGATCGCCCCAAAATCAAATGCTCTCGAACCACTCAGTATCCCATTAGTTTCCCTAGCGTCCTATTGATATTTTAAGACAGCAAGGGCACCGTCTGGCAGGTTTACCCCGCCTCACCTTGCTTCCAGCCTTATCTATTCTAGTATCCATTGGATAATATGGGCACTCTATTGGACACCCGATCAGTTTCTTTGCTCTACAGATTTTCCTTAAAAGCCTTGTATCCCAGCTGGTTCTTTTTATTTTCACTTTTTTGGGAGGTTGGTGGGTGAGACTGCGACACTCTATGCGTTGCTCTATTAAGATTAGAACTGATTCTTGGACAAAGATACGTATCAACAATCTGTTCGCATTTTCTTCAATTCATATTTCCTTTGACACCCCATACAACGGAAGTCGTCTAGAATTAATCCCAATGCCGGCACCATCGAAAAATGGAAATAGCAAACCAAACGAGAAATCGTTGATTGCTGTGCTGGAGAGACTGAGGGCAGCAGCATGTGATGTTCTAACGCACACTGATTTGATAAACGATCTAGAACGCCTGAAAGAGAAGATAAAATGCTTGGAAACCGACCTGGAACAGGCAAAGGGAGAGGTAAAAGCTAAAGATGAACAGATTATCAAAGAAATAGAAAAGCGACAGAGTCGAGAGGCCGAGAAAAAAGCAATTTCTGACATGTTCGAGTCAAAGTGCCGAGAATGGATTCAGGCAGAGACGAAGCTGGAGAATAAAATTGAGGAGATTCAAACGACGATGGAATCCGGGCTTCAAAAAGAAGTAGGAGACCTCAAGAAACAAATTGCTAAGAAAGATGAGAGTATCAAGTCACTTTCCAGCGAAAATAGTGAATTGAGAGCCCACAATAAAAGCCTTCAGATAACACTCAGCAACAAGCAAAATGAAAACAAAGATTTAATGGCAAAGGTTGGTGTTGCAGAAATGGACACGAATATGTACGAAGCCCCATATAGCAATTGAGCGAAGCATGAATAACAATGGTGATTAGTGAAGAGAGGCTTCAAGAGCTGGAGCAACAGCTAGTTCAACTTGTTGATACACACTTTGGACCTGGCAGTCTTTCCAAGCAATCTCGAAGTATCTCCGGAGACTCTCCGTTTGACTCCCATCAGAGTCAGAGCTTCGCAAACTCAGATATCGTCTCCTTTCCAAGACGTTCGGCAAATGATTCCCGCCCAATCGTATCTAAATTTAAAATTGTGAACACGATTGCTTCTCGCATAGAAAAGGATATCTTCCAGCCATTGATTGCTATGAGGACACCTTCCGGTCGTCAAACAATTGGTGACGCCCTTCAGCGATCAGACACACTATCCAATGAACAAAAGGCAATTCTTCGATCGCTTCTTAGTAAGCAGTTTGCAGATGATGAGAGAAAAATGCGTCATGAGCGTATAGACACAATCATTTTGGATATCAGTACTAAGTTAGACGCACAGCCACACTGGGGATCTAAAAATTTTAGCTCCGATCTGTCGACCCTCCTCAACGGAGCGACCGAGCTTTGGATGAATTTGCAAAGGTCGAACATGTGGATCGCAGTCACCTTGAAGACAACCAATCAACTAAGAGGCTGGAAGTATGTCCGTGAGGGACAAAATATAGCCACTCTTGTCCTACCCCAGTTTCAGCATATCATTGACGACAGTTCATACCTCCTACTTCAGAACTCAACAGCATTTGTGGATGAGGGAAGCTTTACCGTGGAAGATCATCGGAGTTCACCTCGGTCGGGTTGTCATGATGCCAGCAGATCTGACGGTAGTTTGAGCATAATTAACGACAGTACGCTAAACAGACAATCAATCGAGCCTCAGCACAATAATAATAATTCTCTTGACTCATCCAGGAGGAAGCGCCTAAATGCTCACAAAGAACGAAAGCCTTGATTACCTCCGCTGAAGTATAAGTCTTTTCAGTCGGTTTACAAATAATGTGTTTTTAAAAGTTGAAGTAAACCGCTACCCAGTTTAGTCCAGAAATCCCAAGATCGTTCCTTCTCCAATCTAATAAGCATGCCCCGGTAAATGTATTTGCTCTGGAGATCTACGTGCTTCCAGTGATTTGGTTGGGGGGGTTACCCCCTATTATATCTTATTGGTAATATCTAAATGTTTCACTGGCCTTCCCGAAGCATTGTCAAGCGAGACGCATTAGTTAGCCATGACCAAAGGGATTCTCTTTGGCCACAACCCCCGTTCAGTCGCCGCATCAACCATTATTCTGATCACAACATCATGTGCATGAGAGCTGTTTAAATCCTACATTTTCCACTCCACTTAAGAAAGTCACATTAGAAGGCATCTTCCACAAAGTAAATTCTCTAGATATAGCCGATTTCCCGGCGGGGTTCGGCTTCAGTAACCAACAGTAATCAGGGGGGCGAAGCTCAAACTTTCCCCACAGCCGACATGGCGCCCGAAAGTCGGTTGGTTCCTGAAACCCCGCGTTGGAAACCCCGACGATTGGTGGACCGGAGGTTGGTGGCTGAAACCTCGTTCCCCGCTATCGCTCCGAATCGCCCAGGCTGACACTTTCAACGTGGAAGTCTAGATTAGTTCGAAATGACCATCTGGCCGTGTTTTCCCCCATCCTATTCCCCCCCAGTCGCCTTTATATCTCTCCGCATCTCTGATTGAACATGTCATGACCCATCACAATGGAAAATTTCACCCCCATCGGCCAAGGCATCTATCTCCAGGAACCAGATAATAATCATCCTCCCTCTACGTTGATAATCCTGTGTACCTGGCTGGGCGGAGCAACCCCGCGTCGCATCGCAAAATACACATGCGGCTACCGATCACAGTTCCCTGACGCGTCCATACTACTCATCACCACATCCATTCTCGACATCACATTGCGGCCGTTCAGCGCCATTCGCGCCCGGCTAGGCCCCGCACGAAAGACAGTCCTTCGTATCATAGATTCCAACCCGGAGAGCAAGATTCTTCTCCACGTCTTCTCGCACGGCGGGTCAAATATTGCCATTCAACTCGCTCGTGCGATTAGTGAGGCGAACTCGGCTGATCATGTCCGGTTTTCCCGCGCCTTGAACCTGGTGATCTTCGATTGCTGTCCTGGTGACAATGAATTCCAGCGCTCGTACAATGCAGCTGCCGTGTCACTGCCGGAGACACAATTCGCACAGTCTGTCGGAAAACTTCTCCTCTACCCAACTATCGGTGCCATTGTGGGCCTGCAGAAATCATCTGTGATGAGCAATGTGTATGACTTGCGGAGGGATTTAAAAGATCCCGGTACATTCGGGGTGTCCGCGCGCAGGTTTTACCTGTATTCGAGAGAGGATGAAATGGTTCCCTGGCAGGAGGTGGAGAGCCATATGGTAGAGACGAGAGAAGTTGGCGTTATGGTGGATGGGGTGAAGTTTGACCAGGGTGGACATTGTGCGCTGCTAATGGCGAATGAGCAAAGGTATTGGGAAACAATCCAGGGAGCTTGGAGAGGCGAGGGTTTGCCTACTCCTCTTCATGTGCAGAGTCGGTTGTGACTTGTTTTGAAGAGGTGTAATTCTTGTAGTCTCAATATCGTTTTTCTTAAAAAATGTATATTGTATTATCAATTATATTTCTTGAATGTATGGGAATTATCTCATGTGACTGTCTACATAAACGCAGCTCAAGGTACCTCTAACAAACAAGATTATATACAGTGTAGTAGAAGTCGAGTCAATAATACGTAGCCTAGATATCAAGCTCTGTTCATTAATTTAGATTCTCTTGTAGTCTCAACAAAACAGAAATATTCAACCGCAATTTTCTCACTTTGTACTAGGTAGTTAAATATGCATGGTGGGTTATATTCGTGGTCAAGCTGATGAATAATGTTGGGATCCAACATTCTCAAAACAGCCCAACCGTAATCAGGACACTATGTATGTACAATTGTACCAATTGTACCAATTAAAACATTCGCTGGCAATTTCGTAGTGGAAACGAAAAGATGTACTTTTCCCTTATAGGAAGGAAACACGATTGAAATGACGCCATAAGCCGAAATGGCCAATCAAAAAGCTGTAATAGGCGGGTCAACCCCGCTGAGGTAATCATTAATTCCCTAAATCTTCCAATTTCAATGTGTTTAATTGTCGGAGCGACGCGACATGAGGTAAGGTTAGTAGTCTCTAACCTGTCCACACAATGTCCCCTGAGCCCACCACTCAAGGAGGCCCCATTAGAAGTCTCAGATCAAAAACCGGCTGCAAAACATGCAAGTTAGTTAGTCTGAAATCCAAATCTAGACACAGACTTACCCGCTTCCCCCAGAATCCGACGAGTGAAATGCGGGGAAGAGAAGCCCCAGTGTCTGCGTTGTCGTAGCACTGGGCGAAGATGTGACTTCGCTAGCAATCTATTTAATTCAAGCTCCACCGCGTCGTTTGTGCCCCGTGAATATTTTCCGGTCATTAATTCCCCCGCGAAACAAGAACGACGAGCGTTCGAGTATTATTACTTTCATGCTGCCCCGGCACTGGGCGATTTCTTGGACATCGACTTTTGGCGTGGCACCATCCTCCAGGTCTGTCGATCTGAACCGGCAGTGTGGGATGCAGTCGTCTCGCTAAGTACATTATATGAGCATCCACCGCGTCTATCTGCCTCGGGTCTTTATCAAATAGAACACACGGATTCGATCGTCCGTCCCCAAAGTCTTCAACACAAATTCGCCCTCATGTGTTACTCCAGGTCTTTGAAAAAGATCCAGGACCAGATTCAGCACGGGCTACTTAGCCTCATGGCAGCGCTGGTTAGCTGCGTGCTTTTCTTTTGCATCGAGACTCTCCACGGAAACATAAAGACGGCTTTGGCACTCTACCACCAAGGAACCAAGTTAATGGCATCGATTTCTACCAAAAGGGACTCCGATCAGTCGCTAACACCAACGATAGCGCCTATTTTGCACCGCGTTGGAGCTGTTGTATCCATCATTACTGGAATCTCAACATTACCCAAGCGTGAGTTCCACCCGCATGGCTCGGAGCCGGGATGTGCGAATTTATTACAAAGCAGGGAAACTCTTTATTCCCTCATCACTGATTGGAAGGTATTTGACTGTGACTGTGCGGCGCTTCGACAGCAGCCGCTAAACGAGCATACGGAGCTCTATCAACAGCTCTATACAAGACAGAGAACCTTAGAAGGGAGTCTCCTATCGTGGCACCGTCACTTTACATCAATCGAGGAAGTCAGGCGATACCTTAAGTCGACAGATCCATCATCCAACACTCGATCAGCTGGATACCAACATCCCTCTCAAGGAATTGTTGCAACATTACTCATAACCTATATCTGTATACTCGTCCTCACACGGACGGGTCTCTCTCAAGATGAAACGGTATACGACTCGCACGAGCTCGATTTTGCGAACATCATCGCCCATGCGCCCACCGCGCTAGCTGCTTCCGTCGTTGAAAACGGCCACCAGCCCCCATTCGTTTTTGACATGGGCGTTAGCTTGCCATTATTCATCACTGCTCTCAAATGTCGGTCTCCCAAGCTCCGCCGATGTGCACTTTCCTTGTTACGAAGCGCGCCTCCGCTGCACGGACTGTACGTCTGTCACCAAGCCGCTTCGTTTGTCGCAGCGATAGTCGCTATTGAGGAAAACGGCCCCTGTTGTCCCCAGCAGGAACTGTTAATAGACACCGTTCTTGCCAGTTCCGGTCGAGTGCCCTGTGCGAACGAGCGGATATTTGCCCTGCATATAGATCGATCGACAGCTGAAACAAGACAAACTAGGTCTACCCTGCGATTGTCGCGTCGAGAAAGGGTTGGTGACGTGGAAAGAGTAGTAACTGATGTCGTAATTCTCCCGACCGTAGAGCCCTAGAGTGAGCGGTGCTTGCAAGGAGGGGAACATATCCCTTTAGAACAAGAACACGGGAAAGACTTATTTATTTAGCGGATATTTATATATTGCTACGTTCCGCAGAGCAACCTTTTCATTACAACGCTTAGTAAAATTTAAATAACATGTCGTGTATTTGAAGTGACCTCGGGAGTCTATGTGAATTGAGGCTCAATTCGAGGTTGTCTGTCGTGAGCACAAGCCAGGGCATTTTTTCTCTCGGAATAGTAAAGATAATTTGAGGTTGCTTGAAAGCCATAAAAAAATATATATCTTGAAGGTGGTTTGCGCTGAAGCTGGTCGCATACCCAGTATATGGGTATATTTGTATCGGGACAAATGCCTTCCTAGTAAGTAAAGGTCTTAGACAACTATTATCACATTTTCACGAGAATCAAAATTAATACTCAAGAATAGGATCGCTCTGTCATGAATTGCTGAATATATTTAGGTATTCAATATCTTATGAAGAGTGCCCGGACTTGTGCATATGACTAATTAAGCATAGCATTGTGCTTTATGAAGCGCCTCTTGGAAGAGACAAGCAACAACTTACAATGGTGTTGTAGAGATTGTCGTGTTATTGTGAGATTATTATGATGCTAAGGGCTTGTAGTCTTTAAAATGGATTACTCCTATATAGGTTCTACTCAAAATAATTTATCCAAATAGTACAAATATTTGTCCCAATTTAAAGGTTGTATTGTGTGCCAGAAGAAGAGTAACTAAATACAAGGAATAAAAACTCCTGCTATGCGCTTCATCTATCTATCAAAGTCAAATATTATGAACATCAATTCCATAAATACATTAATATATGTCCTCTTTTTTCCCTCTCCCCCATTTCAAACTTGAATCAGCAGAACACCATTATACTCACAATGTTCTGTGACGCCCACCTGGGGATTCTGTTCGCAAATCCATTTCGACCCAGGCGCATCCCCATTTGCATTGTCGTCCAACAGGGCCTGTCCCTTTTCAGCGATCGGACCGGAAACTCTCTCAAGCTGCATGGTAAAGTGCCCGATATCAGGGACTCCACTGGGGAAGGTAATGTAATATTGCCCGTTGTTGCATCTGGCGTTCACATCTGGGTTCGAACCGTATGGCCTGCGACCGAGAATGGTTAGTATCTATCACCAAGAAGTTCTTAGTAGATCTTGGGGGGGGGGGGGGGGGGGGGGGGAGGAGAAGGGAAAAAAAAAAAAAAAAAAAAAGATTAAAAAGGGTTGTCGTTTGTATGGGGAATAGTTGTTGTTTTTTTTTTTGGGGTGGAGGGACAAAATGGGCCACTTTAGATTGTATGGAGGCACGAAGTGGGGTTTTTTGTGGAGAGGGATATATGATTTGGTGTGTGTGGGGGGTATAGGGTGAGGGG